>OU696575.1:1237500-1247500 GCA_916048095.2 Sacculina carcini
TGTTGCTGCGTAGCTGCACGCACTGGCATATACTACACACACACACACACACACACACACACACACACACACACACACACACACACACACACACACACACACACACACACATTATGTAGAGAAATGACGCTGAATTCAGCCATGTTGCATCCATATGAGGCACTTGTTCGAGATTGTGATGTGATAGTGAATCAGATGTTTAGACCGATATCAGTGTCACATTTAATGCACTCTGTGTTATCTGTGTTAATCGTTTCTTTGCTCCTAGATAATCTGTGTGTGTGTGTGTGTGTGTGTGTGTGTGTGTGTGTGTGTGTGTGTGTGTGTGTGTGTGTGTGTGTGTGTGTGTGTGTGTGTGTGTGTGTGTGTGTGTGTGTGTGTGTGTGTGCATAATTGTTTAGGGTTTATTATAGCTATTTCTTCGGACCATCCTTATTGGCTAATTAAATCGTGATTTTCCGACACCTGATAATTGTGTTACATCGACACTTTTTAATTGTGTTTCTTCAGCCCTTTGGCTCCGACTTTAATTCAAATCCGATTGAAATGCGGCGAACACAAACTATGAAGCGTCTCTTTTCGTCCTGCAAAACTACCAATTACGAGAAGCGGAATGAATATACAAATATATATATACTTTTCTACTAGTTTGTATGGAATATTCAGTCGGTAATTATCCCCGTTTCTGTTCATCCCATTTTCAAAGTCTTCTCTCCAGGGGCGGAGATTTGTGTCGAGGTTCGGGGGGATGACAGCCATCATGCATTAGTGTTCAAAGTTAAAAGTTTAAATAAAGGTTAAATGCCTAAGTGACAGCTGCTACACGGGAAGAAGCCGAAGCTTATGAACACACAGGTGTGTCCCGTGCAGCTCGCTGCCACCGCAGAACCGACCCTCTCCACGCTATGGCGTCACAAGGACGTAAGACGTATTTAAGTGGGCCACCTCCCCAGAATGCATGGCACAACTCATGACTGATATCTGGTACCATCATTTACTGCTGGGTGGACAGGGACTGTTGGATTATAGAATTCTCCCAATGAAATTCTGCTCCGCCGGGTTTCGAACCACGGACCTCCCGCTTGTGAGGCGGGTGTGCTAACAACTGCACCACGGAGTCCACAAAGTTCGCTTAGTTGGTCAATTGCATGAACCCTCAACTATTTTGGGTCTATTCAATTACAACACACATACCTCAATATAAAGTATATTGCGTAAAGTATAATTTGTCATATATTTATATAAAAAAAATATACATTTTCATTGTAGTTATTTTTTCCTATGCTGACTTTGATGAGAATATACCCAATGAACTGAACTCGGCAGAGTTATCGGTGGTATCATTGCATATTCATACCTCCAGCAAATTTGTCGGGGGTATATATATCCCCAAAGCCCCAATATCTACGCACATGCTTCTCTCCACGATGCACGAATGAGAGCAATTGTGTTTGTATGTGTGTGTGTGTGTGTGTGTGTATGTGTAGTCGTCCCACGCTTGCAAAATTTCGCAATTGCAATTCGCAAACCCGCAGGGATGTTTTCAGCAATCACTCAACTGAATGGCATTGTGTCATCGAATCAATGTGAAAAAACAAACACTACTAATAAACAGTCAATATGATTTACGAATATGATATTGATATGCCATACATGGTCCATACATACATACATTGATATGCCATGCAGGTCCAGAAAACGTCCCTAGTTTGATATGGTGAAACTGCCCAATAAGAAACTTCTGTATATATCCTATGCGTTGATACTGTTATCGTGTCGGTGTGTGTGTGTGTGGTAGACCACAGTTGCCACAATTCGTCTTCCTGTTTCACTGGTTCACTGTCAATGTCTGCTGTACAGTGTGTGTGTGTGTGTGTGTGTGTGTAATCGGGCGCACGTGCATATGTGTGACATAGAGTTGCAGCCGGCTTATGCAACGAGATTTGCGCAAGGCGATATATTTAGATGCATCGTGAAAACGTTGTTTATATATTTGTATTTGGCTAGACGCGAATTGTGACGTAGCTACTGCTCTGTATTTGCTGTGTCAGATGTAAATTTGGTTTAATACGTTGCGGTTCAATACATATCGGAAGTGTGTTGGATTGATCCGGCTGGAGTTGAACAATACCTAGTTTTTCCAGTGAAGTAGAGAACCAGCGATTATTCATCGCACGGGAAGAGCATACGTGACGTCATTTAGCGGTGGTTGACGTGATTTTCACACAAAATCTTATTTTTCCATGTATATATGGTATGTTGTAATGTAACATGTGTGTATGTGCGTTCTGGATCCTGGTTGATCCAAACTGACTTGATTGTGAGACCATATTTGGTTTGTTCGACTGGTCTGGGTTTTGTTTCGTTGTCAGGCACGTCGGTACATTTAGAATTATCGCAGAAAAACCGTTTATTTGATTGCAGAGGCATCAAAAGCAAACAATCAGGGATTTATCGTTAGGAATGTTATAATTTCATTGAACAATCGGCTAGTTTAAATTGACTATCGGTCGCGCTTCTACAGGCAGATTGAAATGTTTTCCAGTGCGAGGTTTCGGATGAGTTTCCACTAGGTCCCCGTGTATAATATGCACAAACAGTCGCAACAGTTTTCATTTATTATACCGACAACTTCTTATAAAAACGCTCACTTATTTGGCCGCCTGTGCACTCGATGTCTGCGTGCATGTCGCCTTCAATTCTCACGCCAGCATGCTACCCGTAAATTACTTGACTCTTGCAGGTGCGTATGTGTGGGAGGTGAGGATATTGAGACACACCCGAGTGAATCCCCGCCTCACACTGACTCTACACTGTGATCCTATCGATAACCGTTGACTGTCGCTGTTGGCATCACTTCTCTGACGTCATCCCGGTTGCCATTGGCGACGCTCGCTTTGGACATCATTGTTTCGGGCCAATGGAGCACGATCCCCTCCGACGAGCCGGCGGTCGCCGTGTCCCGTTGAAACAGCGGCTGTGTGTGCTCGTGCGTCGTGCGCACATGCACCGTCTTGCGCTTGTGTCCCACGCTGACCGGTAGCGCTTGTTGGTCGGGCACGACATTGACGACGAGGTCGTTGGCGGTCAGTCGACGGTACTGCGTAGCGAGCACTCCGACCGCCTCACCAACACGCTCCTCGCCGCGCTCATTGTACAGAGCCAGTACTAGGTCTCTGGCAGATGAAGAAGTACCTATGTGTATAATGAACAGCTGATCGCGTCCCGATGACGTCACGCTGATTCCACTGACCTCGCGCAGTCGATATGTGCACAGCGGCGTGAACCGTTTGGCGTTGAGTTTGTAGAGGTGTTGTTCTGTTACGATGATGGCACGGTGCTGCATCTTGTTGTGCCGATTGAACTTGATGGCCAGGCTGGAGAAGAGCACGGGGCCGAAGTTGTCTTTGGTGCGCAGTTTTATGACGGTGGCCGTAAAATCGGCCGTGTTGTCGTTGTCGTCGATCGACGCCAGGTAGTTGCCCGACCAGTGACGGTGCGCGCCCCACTCCAGACGACGTCGCTTGAACACGTCGGCTGCGTTGATCTTGACTCGCATCTCGGCATGCTCGGCCGTCGGGATGCGTTGCAGCACCATGTAGGCCCACCAACGGCGATACACGGCTCGCAACCTGGCCTCGGCCTGCGGCACACTGCGAGGAACCGGGGACGGCCACGATAACGAGAGGCCAAAGTCGGCGAGTCGTGGTGCGGTGCTGAAGGTGCGCGCCAGTTGTTTGACGTAATTCAGCATCTTGCAGTACCGGTAGAACAGCAGGATGGTGCGAGCCGCCATCAGCTTGCGGTACCACATTCGGCACAATGTCCCGCGCCACATCTTCTGTAGAAGCACGACGATTTTCGGTATAAGCAGTCTGCGCTTGTGCTCGAATGTGAACAGTGTCTGCGGTGACCGAATGAATATCTTCGTCTTGCCGTACCTGACGTCTCCAGCAAAATGCTGCTCTTCGATGAGCACCTGTACTCCCTGGACTGGCGAGCCGATGAAATTGGGCCACGTGATGCTGGACAGCATTTTGTAGCGTCGCAAGAACCGCTCGTAGGTTTGACGATGTGCGAAGCCTGCTCGTCGCACATGTACGTTCTCAATCAGTCCCAGGTAGTTGACCTGGTGTGCCACTCTTTGCCGATCGAACAACATCGGGGATTTCTGCTCGTTGGGCTTGATGCAGCGAACGTAGTGCGGTTGTTTGGACGCCAAGTTTTGTACGAGCATGATCATCGAGTTTTTGAACAATGTGCCCGCAGTGAGCGGTCTTTTTGTCGTTGCACTTATGTGTTGTGCTCCTTCGGGCCACATGGACCTGACAGTATAGTTCTCGGAGCTATAGAGCAATCGCTTGAAGTCTTGGAACAGCATGTCTTTATTTTTGTCAAGGAAACCAACGATACTGTATGTGACATCACCGGCATAGTGTTTGATGCGGAAATGTTCCCCGATTTTGAAGTTTTTGTCGCTAGAGCCGCATTTTTTGCTGCTGAAGTGCTGATGGGACCCGAGTTTCTCGCCCATTTTTTGCAATAGCAAATGGTCTGTAACTTTGCCGACATCCAGACAGCCTTCGTCTATAATTGCAATTATTCCTTGATGAGGTTTTTCGACGAGGTCACATATGACTTGATTATCGAAGTAGCTGATCTGCTTCCACTCGATACCTTCTCGCTGATACTCTTCCTGCTCTTGTTGCAACACCAGCTCAATGAACAACTGCTGTAGCTTTTCGTTACAGTAGTTGATACAAAACTGCTCGAACCCGTTGTTCTGGAAGATCTCGAAACCATAAATGTCAAGCACACCAATCACCGTGTTGCGAATGTTGTAACGAGTTTGATGATCACTGACTTCTATCACCGAATTGATTTGATCGACAATCCAGATGAATAGTCGCTCGTAGATGGCTTTGGAGAATGCGTCTCGGCCGTACGCAGCCTGATCCTTGGTGTGGCATTTCTCCATTATTTCGCCACCGGCTGCAATCACGCGCTGACACAGAGCCTTAGTCAACTCGTCACTGGAGATGTCCAGCAGACGACTCACTGTCTGTACGTGCTCGGTGCCGGAGACGAGTGCTGCTTCGCCTCGTTCCTCAAACCGCACGTTACCCAGGTGCAGGACGGCGGCGACAGTGCGCCATACAGTGGCCGTCTTTTCCGGCGAGAATCCCAGGGTGTGCAGCGCGCTGTTAACTGCTCGGTAGTCCTGCCGATCGCTGATGGAGTCGACGCGAGAGTCGCCTCCCTGGCTGGTGAAGAAGTAGTGCAGCGGATCTCGTTCCAGCTGCAGTTGATTCAGCTCGGCATCGGATGCTCCCTTCAATAACTGGTAGAAAGCATGGAAGTTGCGTTCTCCCGACTGCTGCAGAACCACTCGTGACTTTTCCAGCAAATAATTGGAGATGTGTCCTCCTATTGGGTCGTGTTTGTAGTCGAAATTGATATCCATGTACTTGCCGAAGCGTGAAGAATTATCGTTTCTGTTCGTCTTTGCATTGCCGAACGCCTCCAGTATCACGTTGGACTTGAGGAGAATGTCTTTCAGACGTTCTATCTCGTTTTTCTTGCTGATGTTGGTCACGGCTGCAATGTACCTCATGATGATTTTCGATGCCTCGGTTTTACCGCTTCCACTTTCTCCGCTGATCACTATGCATGTGTCCTCTCCTCTTCTCTTCATGTTCCTGTAGGCTGAGTCGGCAATGGCGAATATATGAGGCGGTCGCTCGAAGATCTCCCGTCCGTTGTACTCGCTGATGTAGTCATTGCCGTATATATCAACTGTCCTATAGGGATTGAGCGATACACAAACCTCTCCTATATACGTGTATATCTTGCCGCCACTGTACCTCACCTGTAAATTATCCACGAAACTGTCTGTGTTGATCTGCTCGAGAAGAACGGCATCACCAACGCCGGGTTCTACGTGGTGAGCCATGGCCACCCACAACACCCGGCAACTGTTTGAATACCGCACGACACTGGTTTAAAACCGCACCCTCCCATACACGCATACACACACACAGACGAGCGCTTACGCACAGAAACTCGCATTGGCCTTGACTGACGTTGGACGCTGGTTGTCTCGCATTGCGCTAGCAAGCACACCAACCTGCGTTTGAGTGCTGCCACCTAGTGGTAGGTTTTTCGTGCACCACTCCCGCAGCTCGTGGAATTAGACATCTGCCACGCAGCGGTGTGTGTGTGTGAGTCATCTCAGTCTCAGAGGTAGTCGTTGAACCAGTGGTTCTCAACCTTTATCTTTGAATCCTTGATAGGTATACGAAAATATAAAAATACAAACGACGTAATAACAATTTTTTATATTAAATATTTGTTCGTACAACTCTTTTAAGAGGATTAGGCAAAATTACGTTTCTCAGGAAAAACATAATGCATAGGTTGAACATACAATTTGTTTATAAACAATTACAGGATTCTTCGCACCCCTAGGATCCGCTCCCGGTTAAAATCTGCGTTAAAATCACACTGGTATCGCAGGTGTCGTTCTGAACAGTTCACGTTTTTTTGCGTCAATATTTCGTGTTGCATATTTGCAGCTGTTGTTGTTGATGGTGTATTGTGTCGAAATTATTCTAATTCGCAATCTGCGTTGGGTGGTGGTGGCATGTGTGCGTGTACATTTGTTTTAGTGATAAATACAGACAATTGTCCACAAGCAAAATTAGCTTTTTTAATAGTTAAACACGAAATATGAAGGAAAAACTGGGAAATTTTATAAGTCGAAATATATTACAAAAAAATTACAAACGTAATATTTAGTCTTTTCTACGTTAATTAATTTTTAGTCATTTATTTTTAACTGATCATTCTTTCGATATTTTACACAATTAATATTTTGGGTGTTTCATCATTTCGCTACAGAAACTTTGAAATCAGGATCAGCAATACCAGGATGAGTATTTGTATGTATGTGTTTGTGTGTGTGTGGTGGGCACATTATGTATGTGTGTGTTTGAATGACTTGACTAGCTTAATGGTTTGAACAACCTAATTAATCAGAGTAGGTTTCAAAACAGACGGACACACGCACACACACACTCGCGGTAAATGTTGGTCCTACACATTCTGCATCAATGTAAAATGTGTGTGTGTGTGTGTGTGTGTGTGTGGCTGTTCAACTATATTTGGCTATAACTGTGATCATTGAGGAATTCGGGTATGCTACTGGCTGAGCGTGTCAACGACATCGTTTGTGTGCGTGTGTGTGTGTGTGTGTGTGTCGCCAGTGAGTCGTCACTGGATCCGATGCATGAACACGTGAATTTGCCTCTCATGTACATTCAATTTGAGTGGGGTTCATCTGCATGTGTGCCTGGTTTTATTTCTGTGTTTTTCTTGGCATGACGTCATGACAATATTACCCGTCGTTTTCTGTATCATTCGCCATGAATGATAAACAATTAGTCGAATTTCAACCCAGTCATTTAACTACTGATTACCACAGTGCAAAATGTACTAAACATTATGATGTATGATAAGGTTCATGAAATATCGCACTCTTCTGTGTGTGTTTCGTGCTGTATCGTGGAGTTTTCACTTTTTCCCTCATGCTCGTTTCACGTGAGCTTATCACGCTGCTCACAATGTGTGTGTGTGTTTGTGTGTGTTTGTGTGTGTTTGTGTGTTATCCGAGTTATCTGCGTGTGTGTGTGTCTTCGCTGTCTCTTCTATGCCAGCTTTCACTGTGTGTTTCACTGATAGCACGATGTTCAGTTTTATCTGTAACACTGATAAATCAGTGACGTCGATCTACTGATTCTGGCACGTTGTGGGTGTTTGTCAGCACTCCTGTTTCTGTTTCACATTATTTCATGTCCAGTGTGTATTTAATTTTCAATGTTTTAATCTCATTGTATGTGTGTTGATGATCAAGATACATGGAGATTGCCGTCATGCAATGTATATAGAGTTTGCACTCCTTCCATTCCGCCTTGTCTTCTCTGTCTGTTGGATGACGTTCACTGGTGAATCCAGAGGGGGGCTCAGGTGGTTGATGTCCCCCCCCCCCCAATGTTTTCATCAACTCCTCATAACCAAGAGGTTCCCTAAAAAAGGTCAATAAAATATCTGTAGAATTTGTTGATATAAACATTATCGCAAAGCGTATTCGCACATTATTGTGTGTGTAAATGGGTGTATATATAATTGAAAAACGCCCCAAGTCATGACGTTCACACGCTACCTAGTCACTCATACATATTTCAGCCTCCCTAAAATTGCACTCTGGATCCCTCACTGATGACATTTAATCATAGCGTTCCATTTTTCATATAGTGGACTTATCCTGGAGGTGCAATCATTACCTGTATATCTTCATTTGCTGTCATAATTACTGGTACGTCAGTGTAAGGTTGATTGTAAGTATTTATGTGTGTGTGTGTGTGTGAATTGGCCATGTTTTTTCCAATAACCAGTAATTGTCTGCTCACGCTCAGCTTGCATGGGTGCCTCTTGCCGACGAACGCAGTCTTGTCTCTACGTGGTATTGGATTTTATGTATGCATTTCTGGTGAAGACGATATTCAGTAGTATTTCACGTCATACACGCAATCTTTACAGCCGCTATATTTTTCTTTCCAACACGTCATTGCGTTATACACAGTGTGGAATAATCATGTTATCGAATCCATGCAATACAATATGCAGATATCATTTAAAAAACAATATACATATAAAGGTATAGCAAGCAAAAGCTTTGGCGTTAGCTTGAAATAGCTTGGATATAGTGATTAAGGTACCCGAGCGCTAGTTATGCCTCCATTTCTCTTCAACACTATCCTCTCAATTAGTATCCGTTGTGTTTATCACAGTAAACATCGGTTGTGTGTGTGTGTGTGTGTGTGTGTCAATGCGTGTATTGGGCGTTATCTGCATGTCTCCTAGAGAGAGAAAAGTATGTGACGAAATGCGACGAAGCGTAATCACAAATATTGCCAGAAAGATAGATAGTGTTGTGGAGCTGCTGCAGCTGTCGTTTCGACAATACGCGTGTGGTAAACATGGTGGGGCCCAATGGAGGGGAGGGTAGGTTGGTTGATAGCGGAAGAGAATTTACCGTAGCAGCAGCATGTTTCTCGCCGAACCATTACCGACTTCGGTCGACATGGAACGGGGCCACTCGAGCAGAATTGCTTGTCTGGTCGAGCCGCGGCTGAATGTCGCAACTTCCACGTGTCGCACCGACTGCACGTGAACAGTGCGAGAGGCTCCGGCCAGACGGCACGTGACTCGGTCGGGATGCACGTGCACGGGCAGGTCGACTGAGGTCAGGTGGAAGTAGCAACTGGCCAGCACGCCGAGCATCTCGCCCACGCGGTCGTCGCACGTGCCTGCTCCACTGGCATCTCCATCGCTGGCGACAGTGGCAGCTCTGACTGGCTCCAGGCACATGAGCAGATCGTTGTTGTTGGAGAAGTGTACTGCTATCAGCTGATCACCGGCCGTCCCTGACGTCACGCTCACTCCGTTGACGTCACTGAGAGCGCGACGATCGAGCACGGAAAAGGACCGCATGTCCATCTTGCAGATGGAACGCGTGGTGATAACGACAGCTCGCGGACTGGTCTTGTTGCGACGGTTGTACTTGCGCACCAGCGTCGACATCATGATCGTCTCGCAACCAGCACCCGCCTGCTTCTTGTTGCTGGCACACATTTTCTTAGCCTGCTTGGTGTACTTGGCGACGACTGCGTCGACCATATTCTGCTTGTGTTCGGTTGGCAAAGCGAGGTAGTCGCCCTGCCACTTTCTGTGCACGCCCCAGTTCTGCCGGCGCCCTTTAAGCACTCCAATGGCGGATATTTTGAAGCGCATCTCTTGTCGCTGATCTTCTGGGATATCTTGAGTGATTTTCGAGGCCCACCAGCGACGCTGAATGGTTCTCAATTGTCCGACGCCCTGCTTCCAACGGAGAGGAGTTGGTGGCCACTGAATGTGCTTACCGAAGCTGCTTTTTCTGTCC
>OU696575.1:1252500-1255000 GCA_916048095.2 Sacculina carcini
ATCCTCAACTATGTATAAGAACTCATGTTGTTTTGTGAGTGTATGTATGCATGTATGTTTGTGTTCATGTGGGTGTGTGTGTGAGTGTATGTATGCATGTATGTTTGTGTTCATGTGTGTGTGTGTATGTGTGTGTGTGTGTGTGTGTGTATGCCTTCATGCCTGTTTGTGTGTGTGTGTGTGTGTGTGTGTGTGTGTGTGTGTGTGTGTATTTCTGTATATACATGCATGTGTGTGTATATGTGTATGCAGATATGTATGTGTGTGTGTGTGTGTGTGTTGGCACAGGCACAGTATGATGCACAGTCGCAGTATCTACTGTGTCGCCATCTGACGGCGGCAGTGGGCAACTACCAGCATGTGTTGTGTGTGTGTCGATCTCGTATGATTATCACATCATCATCATCGCTATCAGATCATCTTCAACAACAACAAGAAACAGTGCCACATCACTCTCTACTGGACATTCCCTTCACTGTGCCAAGACGCGGCTTTGAAAGTGGTCTGTCTGTGTGTCTGTGTGCATGTGTGTGTGTGTTTGTGTGTCGCAAGCTTGGTCGTTGTTGCTATTGATGTGTTTGCAATGGTGCATGCAGTGAGCATGTACTGTATGTTTGTGTGTATGTTTGTGTGTTTGTGTGTGTGTACTCACGTATTTTCAGCTACAGGAAATGAGCTAAGCTCGAGCTGTCCTGTCTCCTTGTCAACATCCAGAGTTTTATCCAAGTTTTTTTTGAAATTTATCTAATACACTCATTGAACTCACTATTTGAGCACTCAAATCGTTCCATGCGTCCACACACACACATACTAGTGAAGCTGAGAACAATTTCACATTGCTAATACACACCTGGTCTTTTTTCAACTTACTGTCATGTCCTCTTCTATCTGATCCATTCCACACTAAGTAATCCTCTCTCTGTCAATCTTCTCCGTTCTGATCTTATTTATATACACGTTGATCAAGTCACCTCCTCAATTCTCCAGAGTCGGCAGACAAAGTCTAGCTAATATTTCCTCATATATGTATGTATGTATGTATGTGTGTCTGTGATCACAACCATGTTTTATCTGAATATTGATGTTTTATGTTTATTTTTTTCATATGTGTATATTTCTTATGTTATATATCATTCTTTTTTTCTTCTTGTTTTTCATCTGTATTGACCGTGTTTGTTTAATATCAGCTTTATTGTCAATTATATTAGATATTACACATTGTGTGTTGTTTGTTGTGGCAGCTATTGTGACGGCTAATGATTACGACACTTCTGCTGACAATGTGTGGCTGACGCTAGCCCACCGCGCTCTCATTAACGCTGCCAACCTGTGTCGCTACCTGCACGACATTGACAGACACGGTTGTCATGGCAACACTACCAGCGACAACGCACATGGAAACCAAACAACTCGTTGCCATGACAACGACTCCAGCCAAACAGCTCGTTGCCATGACAACGACACCAGTCAAACAGCTCGTTGCCATGACAACAACGACAGTCAAACAGCTCGTTGCCATGACAACGACTCCAGCCAAACAGCTCGTTGCCATGACAACGACACCAGTCAAACAGCTCGTTGCCATGACAACAACACCAGTCAAACAGCTCGTTGCTATGACAACAACGACAGTCAAACAACTCGTTGCCATGACAACAACGACAGTCAAACAGCTCGTTGCCATGACAACAACGACACCAGTCAAACAGCTCGTTGCCATGACAACAACGACAGCCAAACAGCTCGTTGCTATGACGACGTCGCGTTATCTTTCTATCATCAAGTAGCGTCATCATATCAACCTACACACACACAGACATACATATTTGCTTCAACAGCTTACAATATTGTTGTATTGTTTTTGTGCAGGATAGAAAATAACAGTTTATATGAAATATATTTAATGGGGAATTTTTGTGGGGCATCAACCCCCCTCTCTATTTTTGATTTTGTACATTATTTGATGGTCTTAATTGTGTTTCTTTCCGACGTCTGTCTGTATGTGTGTGTGTGTGTCATGTTTTTATCAAAATATTACTGTTAATATTACGACAGGCGATGGATTTGTGTCCTTCATCGGGCCGACCTCATAATCAACTGGCTACTCTTCTCTCATCCTCTCTCTCTGGCCGCTCCTCCCCTCTGGCCGTGGTGTTTCACTACTTACGGGCCGTAACATGTCGTCATCCGTGCTCGCTGGCCCGTCAGAATCTCGTCAACTCGCTCAAACACAACCATGTCGTTTGTCGTCAGGTAAAATACGGGACACACACACACACGTGCATTCAAACACACACACACACACACAAACGTGCATTTAAACACACACATATATATATATACACAAATAGATACTGTTCGTGTAGGAGCTTGTACTTCATTCTTGTGTGTGTGCCTTTTTTATCGTTTTTTATTCTTCCTTTCTATGCCTTGTTATTGCACCTCTCCCGGATTTCTTTCAATACACATTTGTGTATGTGTGTGTGTGTGTGTTTTAGAT
>OU696575.1:1257500-1367500 GCA_916048095.2 Sacculina carcini
TATTGTGTATACGTCTACATGTATGTATGTGTGTTTGTGTGTTTCTATCTGTATGTGTTCATGTTATGGTCATGTTTAATATTTGCAGATACTAAAAGCATTGTCTATTTGAGTGTCATAGTTATATATCTATATATATATATATATATATATATATTTTTTCCGGGGGGTCTGGATTTACAGCTATCTATAAGCTTATTATTTTAGTTTGATATTTTTTATCGTTAAATTATTTGACCATGTATATATGTGTGTGTATGTCTGTATGTGTGTGTTAGGTGTATGTGCTTCTTTGCACCTGTGCTGTACTTGGCTGCGTGCCAACAAAAGCCTACTGCACCAGTGTGTGAACAGTGCTGACGTCACTGCTGACGTCCCTGGTGACGTCACTGCTGACGTCACCAGTGGTGGCAGTGTTTTGGATATGTTTCGTCATTTGAGTGTTGTGAGCAGGGCTTGTTCATTGGCAGTCAACAAAACAGTGAAGTCTTTAAGCCAGGATGCCAATTCAGGTGTGTGTGTGTGTGTGTGTGTGTGTCTGTGTGTGTATGTGTGATTGTGACATGTGCATCACATGTGATTATATGTGTGTATTTGTCTTTGTGTGTGTGTGTGTGTGTGTGTTTGTCTTTGTGTATGTGTGTGTGTTTTTGTGTGTGTATGTGTGATTGTATGTGTGTGTGTGTGCGCGCTTGCTTGTATGTTTTTGTGTGTGTATGTGTGATTGTATGTGTGTATTTGTGTTTGTGTGTGTGTGTATTTGTCTTTGTGTCTGTGTATGTGTTTTTGTGTGTGTATGTGTGATTGTATGTGTATGTGTGTGTGTTTGTTTGTGTGTATTTGTGTTTGTGTTTTAATTTCTCTCATTTAACCATGGTATCATTGACTCATCACTTATTTTCTCCGTGTGTGTGTGTGTGTTATTTTCTGATGACGTCACACTGCTACGTTTGTGTTATTGCGTGGAAACTGTCACTACCTCAGCCTAGTATCAGCCAAGTTAGTGTGTGTGTTTGTGTGTGTATTGAGTGGTGGGAGTGAGCGATCAATTAGCCGCCTTGTGTATCACTGGTGGCGCGGCCATTGGTGGCGTGGCCGGTGTGGTGGCGCTGCCAGAAGACTGGATGATGCGAGGCAGCAGTGTGGCCGATGTTCACTTATCAGCGCGACATCAAGCTCTCTGCTGGAATCATTCGCCTCTCAAAAACACTGTCTCAACCACAGAACAGGCAAACAACACACACATATATATATTTGTTTAAACGTTTATATTGCGCAATATCTGCATAATGTGTCTCAGATGCACAGATAGTACGATTTTACAACAATTACACAATGCGGCATAGAACACACACACATATATTTGTTTAAACGTTTATATTGCGCAATATCTGCATAATGTGTCTCAGATGAACAGTCAGTACGATTTTACAACAATTACAATTAATGCGGCATAGAACACACGGGCGCATGCATGAACACACACACACATACACACACACACACACACACACACACACACACACACACACACACACACACACACACACACACACACACACATCCAGTACAGATACGTGGATCATATGAAAAATCAAGTGATTTATCAAATAAATAATCCTTCTGACGTCTGTACTGAAATGAAATTTGCCTATTTTAGAGTATGTCGCTAAATTTGTCATGTGTTTGTGTCATGTGTCGTGTGTGTGTGTGTGTGTGTCATGTGTCGTGTGTGTGTGTGTGTGTGTGTGTGTGTGTGTGTGTGTGTGTGTGTGTGTGTGTGTGTTTGTTAATGAGACAGGCATTGCTGCGAGCTCATTTACTGTTGGATTTTTGTGGCTGGTCGGCGGATGAGTGGCCGCAGTTGTTCAGTGAAGCGTGCAACAAGCGAGCTGCAATTTCTGTCTCTCACACAAACAACACTCAATCTCAACATGCTGTCGGACAGGTGATTATCAAATATTATGGCGTTCGACGTGCGTGCGTATTTCTTGTGTAAACTTGACTGTATTGCCATACACACACACACACACACACACACACACACACACACACACATACACACACAATAAAAGCAAACAACAAACCTTGTACAAATTCAGGCAGCAATTGGTCGAGCGATAGTTTATAGACCGGTGGTTCTTAACTTGTGGGGAATTGCTCACTGGTGGGGAATGGAAGAGTTGTTAAGTGGGAAGCTAAAAGTCGGACAGAACAGGACAACTATGTGTGTGTTTTTATCAATTCAAATTCGTTTATTTTTTGTTTCTAATGACCTCTTGGCATACACTTTGATGTAGCAACTGAATTTATTGAATTTATCAGCGCTGTGTTGTGTGGAAAATGAAGATGAGATGGCTCATTAAGCAGAAGTGAGGAATCAGAAATGAGAGAGTTTAGAACCACTGTTACAAAGACAGAGAACAGAGACATTGTGAAACAACACATTTAACTCAAATTGTGAAACAGACAACAGTGACAAATCGACAATACAAGTGTATGTGTGTGTGTGTGTGTGTGTGTTTCAAAAACGCTGGTTCAATTGAGATTCGAGTATAATTATGCTGCAATATGTATGAGACACTTTTTGTGTGTGTGTGTGAAATTTCCTACAAAATAATGCTGAAAGGCATAATGAGTAGCATAGTTGTGTGTGTTGACTTACTGAAAACTACTTGTTGGTACATTTGAGTAAACACGTTCACACACACACACACACACACACACACACACACACACACACACACACACACACACACGTACACACATAGAAAGAGAGCATGTTTACAGCTGTTTGTGGCTGTTTGTGTTAGAACCAGCTGGCGGGAAATGCAACGCCGCGCAATTCCACTGATACTGACAATCAACAACAGAAAGAGAGTCGCCAGCGAGACAGACACTCACTTATCACTGGTCTGGCTGAGCTGTGGCTCAAAGACGAGGTGGATAATCTGCGAGCTCGCACGTGCACGACGACCAACAACACCCGCCATCAACCAAGACGCCAGCATTGCAAGGTTGGTGTTCTTGTTGTTCCTCAGGTTGTCTGGCCGAGCAGCCTCCTGAGCTGCTGAGGAAAGACACGGCATTGTGACCGGGTTGTTCCATAGGTCCCTGATGGATGTGATTTTGTGTTGGCGTCTGAGTTGTGTGTGTGCTGTGTGCAGTGTTGCATGATGTGTGTGATGGTGTGTGGTGCTGAATTGCAATCTGGACACAGGTGTCATCGATTGAGTCATTCAACTATTTCTGATATGACAGAAGGGCAGGATGATGACCGCATCTCAACCTGGCCAGATGCACCTTGTTTTCACGCGCGTGTGTGAGAGTGTTTTGTGGTTTGTGTATGTCAAGGTTGTTGCTGCGGCGGGACTCAGTACGTTGCTGGTGGTGGACGCGGCCGTATTGGAACGACACCTGGCCCTCGTGCAGTCACTGGCCACTAGCAAGCAGTTCGTACTGGTCGTGCCCTCCGCCGGTACGTTCTGCCAATACGAGCTGCCTACCGCAAATCTTTCTATTTATTTTATTTATTTTATTTTTATTTTTTTATTCACACCAACCAACACGATGACATCCCAATTATAGCCGAAGTACACATAATACAATTCACGGAAGCGAATAGCAAATATAAGATTCTAAAACTGTAAAAAAGATAAAAATATGTATATATATATGAAAGGTCAATATTGAAAACAGACTTTGCGAAGTGCAGAACGACTGACATTAAGGATGTCTATACCGGGCTGCATATTCACTAGCTTGTTGTAGTATAGAGGCAAGCGAGCGTGTCATATTCTACCAGTGACCACGGTGCGCGTTGGTGGTATGTGCAGGGGGTCCCGGGGTCGCACACCTGGTCTTGGTACTCTCAGCTGCGGACAGTCGAGTCTGTTTTTCATTAGAGAATAAAGAAACCCCGCTCATTAAGCCCATGTCATCAACAACAAGGCCTGAAATACTATGGCTGTACGATCCATTAAGTGCAGCCAGTATTTGAACTGTTCTCCGGTGGTATTTCTCAGATGATTTGTGCTTGTTCCTCACATATATAGATGATGCGTTGGAAAAACAATCCGACCTTTCCTATCGCTTACGAGTTAGAATAGGTTCTTCATCTAACTATTGCCCATATTTGTACTTGCCAATGTGTGTGTGTGTGTACTTGTGTGTGTGTGTGTGTGTGTGTACTTGTGTGTTTGTGTGCTTGTGTGTGCGTGTGTGTACTGGTGTGTGTGTGTGTGTGTGTACTTGTGTGTGTGTGTGTGTGTGTGTGTGTGTGTGTGTGTGTTCAAGCTCAAATATTCATTGCCAAAACACGCACACACACAAACACACTTCAAACATCAGCTTCACAACAGATTGTGTGTGTATGTGTGTGTGTGTGTGTGTGTGTGTGTGTGTGTGTGTGTGTGTGTATGTGTCTTATTCAATATGTATGTGTGTGTGCGTGTGTATTTTTGTGTTTCTGAGTATGTTAACGTGAGTGTATGTTTGTGTTTGTGCGTATATGTACTTGTCTGTTTTGTGTGTGTGTGTGTGTGTGTGTGTGTATGTAGGTGAGTGTGTATGTTCGTGATTGTTGTATGTGTACGACTCTTGTGTGTGCGTGTGTGTGTGTGTGTGTGTGTGTGTGAGCGCTTTTGAGACCCTCGGGTGAAAAGCGCGATATAAATGTCCTAATGTAATGTAATGTGTGTGTGTGAGCAGTGATTGAGCAGTTGGATGACAGCAAGACGGTGAGTGTCGGTGCTCGTCACGCTAGTCGCTGGCTGGAGACTCAGTTTGGCAGGCGAGGTCGCCGCCACGTCAGACCGCAGCGATCCCACGAAACTGTCGCTCTCACACGCCTCCACTATCCCGCCAAGAAACACCGACTTCAATGGTATGTGTATGTGTGTATGTGTATGTGTGAATATTTGGCCGCTTGCATTCACACAAAGATAACGTTTTCCCGAAAATATAGCTTTTTTAGCTCTTTTGAGCCATCTCGTCTTCATTTTCCACACAACACAGCGCTGATAAATTCAATATATTCAGTGGTTACATCAAAGTATATGTCATTAGAAACAAAAATAAACTAATTTGAATTGATAAAAACACACACATAGTTGTCCTGTTTTGTCCTACCTTTAGCTTCCCACTTGGCAACTCTTCCATTGCCCACCAGTGAGCAATTCCTCACAGGTTAAGAACCACTGGTGTAGAAAGAAATTTGATTTGCATTAACGCAAAAAGAGAGCGTTTTCTCGCTTACGAAACAATTCTAGCCGATAAATAGAACCCACTTTCCTCCTTAATATATGAGTATGTCAGTACGTGTTTGTTATGCATATCCAGCTAAACGCCACAGTTTGTGCTCTGTGTGTGTGGTAGGCGTTTTTATCAGATTCTCGAGTGTTGTCGCTTCTTGGACGAGGCTCATCATAAGACCAGTATAAACAGTGGTCATGCTGCTTCTACAGTTACGCTACTTGTGTGTGACGTCAGTAATGGCGCCGACGTCAAATTCAACCCGGCCAAAATAGCCACGGCAGCAGGTATTAATAAACAAACACAAGATGTATCAACAAACATACACACACACACAATTTATCAACAAAACTTACACCCACGTACACACATAAGGGATATCAATAAACTTACACACACACACACACACGTACGAAATTATATACGTGTGTGTGTGTGTAAGTTTATTGATATCCCTTATATGTGTGTGTGTGTGTGTGTAGGCGTGCATTGTGAGTTGGTCACTGCGTTCCACGCCAAGTGGTGCGTGTCAAGTAAAGGTCACAGCTGAGGTCACAAGTCACGTGACCTGACCTGTTCCACGTGAAGTTCAGCGCAGTCGACCCGCCTAGTTCGGTGTTGGTCAGAGCGAGATGAGAAAATTACAGCTCGAAGGTGCTCGAGGCATATCGGCGCATGCAACGGTCCGGGGCGTGGCCTAGTAGGCTGTCCGCCAATCAGCGTTCGCCACGTGTCATCTGTGTCGAACCGAGCGTTCTGATTGGCTCGCCTCAAAATTCCCGTATGCAGTCCACTCGCAGATACCACGCAATTCAAGCGCGTGCGTTGGATTTTCTTCAACTTTCAATTAATTTAGCTGTGTGTTTCATGTAGTTTTATTCAGTTTTGTTGTAGTTTATTCAGTTTCAATTAGTTGGCTATTCTATGTAGATTTGTGATCTGATTTGTATTCTATGTAGATTTGTAAGATTAATTTAGTTGCCTTGCTTTCTGTGCTATCTTAGTTTATTCAGCCATTACATTAGTTTATATAGATTATATTGTGTTTCTGAAAGTGAATTCAATAAATTTGGTTTGGGAAATTGATCGTTTTCTCGTTGTAAATTAACACTTAGTCGTCATCTCGTGACATTTAGCTCGAGGCACCTCAAACACGCTGATTATTGGTGGTCTGACATTTGGATATTATTCAAACTCACGACAAAAACAGACAAAAACATTATAACACACACAAAGGAGAAGACACGGATTATTCAAGATTGAGAAGCCAGCAGATGGAGAGCCAGTTGTTCATCATCCTGCAGTCGACTGGATGATGGAAGTTCCACATCTGCATCAGCTTGTTGAAGAACCATCTCATGAGAACGCGAGGGACGTTTCCGTTTTCTGCTCTGTTGCTGCTTGTTTGTGAGGATCCCAGGCTCCACCTCCTCGCTGTATGATAGAAACACACACACGCACAGTCACAAACAGCTCATAGATTACGTGTTTTCCTTCGAATACCTTGAATATAGCCATCGCTTGAAAAACACTCATAAAATACAACGAAAAGGAGCCAGGAAATTGGCACGGAGGTTTCTCGCGATAATAGGCTCGTGAAAATGATAAATATTTACTGCAAAATTATCAATTCAACTGAGAATAGAAACGTAGCTGCGCAGCATGAAATGTAAGACTACGTTTCATACCCCACTGTGAGCCCAACCACTGTGGTAACTCCGGAACACAACGCAGGAAATGGACGAGGTAGCAATAAATAATCTTGCATATTGTGATTTGAACTGAAGAGCCGAGTTCACTCACTTTTCACTTGCGGACGAATTCGCCGCATCTGCGTCATCATTGTGCAGCGACGCGTCAGAAATGTCACCGCCACTGTCTGACGGATCATCCTCATTTTGTTCTTCATGACGACGCCTCTGCTCCTTCAACTTGATTTTCTTCTCTCTGAAAGACGCATAAACACAATAGCACGAGCTTTGAACACAAATTATCACCGGACTAATCAGCTCTGTGGTTGAAGATGGAATCAAAATCCAACATGTCAGTGTTTAAGAAGTGCTGTGTATTGTGTGTGTGTGTATGTGTGTGTGTGTGTGTGTGTCACCTGTGTTTGGCCCGGATTTTATCGCGCTGAATTTGCCGATCAATTAAATCCTCAGCGGCCAAAACACGGCGC
The DNA here is from genome assembly GCA_916048095.2 of Sacculina carcini. NCBI lineage: Eukaryota > Metazoa > Arthropoda > Thecostraca > Sacculinidae > Sacculina > Sacculina carcini. The sequence continues at coordinate 1,264,933 of OU696575.1, forward strand.
ACATTTTCAATGTCAATTCCACCGGCCGTGGCTGTATCAATAACAGCCGAGCCATCAGGGTTTGATTCAAGCTGAGATAGCTGAGTTTTTGTTGCCGATCGTTGATATTCTCGTGCCAGACTGGATGTCTGTTGTTTCGTACGATCTGTCACCTCCTGTCACATACAAATAACAGTAAATTACACCTTCATACATCAACACATCAGAACACATTTCACCTCGTCTTCTAACATAGCCTTCAACATCAAAAACGTCGGCAAAAACAGAATCACTGACAGTACATTGAAGCCATCGATTGTGTGGCTTTGTTTGGTGCTAACCTTTGTCTGGTGTAATAAAGAATGAAAAGAAAAAATGGTGTGTAAAAAACTAAAAAAGATAAAAAAAATTATGATATATAATTGTCTGCAAGAAATACAAGAAGTACACTTAAGAATCAGGGTAAACATCCCCAGACTCCCAGATGAGATAAGTGTGTGTTGATTGATGAGCGAGTGAGAAATCACCTGGCCTGCGGCATCGTAAAGAACCCGCGTGTTCGACTGTACTCGCTTCTTGAGTGCTCGCTTGGCCAGAGCCACTTTGCTCACCGCTGCTCTGCTCGGCCTGCTCACTGAAGCTGCTGGAGGATCGCTGGTGGCGCCCCCTGTGTGCCCCGGCGGAGACAACTGTCTGGCGCGACTAACCACGTGCAATAATCCACCTGCCATCCCATCATCCCCCTTCTCCCCACTCTCACCCTCGTCTTCGTTCATTGTGACGTCACCGGGACCGAGCGATGACGTCATGGTGACGTCACGGCATTGGGCGTCGTCATGGAAACGATAAGCCGAGCGAAACTCAGGTCGCACCAAGCCAGCGCCACTAGCGACATCTGGCGGAGAAATCGGGAATTTGTCGGTGTTTACCGGCTCGTCACAAGACTTGTTATGTTGTTGTTTTTGTTGTTGTTGTTTTTGTTGACGGTTGAGAAAGCGCACGCGAGGAGCGATAGCCAGACCCAGAGATCTGGACAACATTATCAACAACAACAACAACAATAACATTATCAACAACAACAATAATCACTTCAAATCAAAACTGAATCAAAACTTAATCCCATTCTCTAAAATATTACAACCAGAATATCAACAATTGAAAAACTATATATATAAACCACATCGAAAACCCCCTGAAACGAAACCTGGAATAAATAGAGCAGAAAAAAGAGAAAATTAATCAAAGCACACACACACGCGCGCATACAAACCTGGAGAAAGCCTCAAGATCCAGTGATTTGATGTCAAAGACTTGCTTGTTCTTCATCAGCAGCAGCGACTTGCAGTAGGCCTTCAGTGCACGTTTGGCCGACTCCTTCAGCTGGACATCTCGCGCCAGAATCGCCTCCAATTTGCGTTGAATTGTCGACGTTTTCGAACTGTTCACTCTGCCATATCATGCCGACAAACACAGTCTTTGACAATTCTGCTTGTATTTATTATATGTATTGTCCGTTAAATACAATTAATATTGATTAATATCTTTACTGTGTCTATTATTACTCAACTGAAATTACATTAATTTTTCCTGGATGTAGTAAAAATAACTCACTCACTCTCTTAATTATCTGCTCACCCACCCTCTTAATTATCTGATCTCTCATTCTCATAATTATCTGCTCACTCACTCTCTTAATTATCTGCTCACTCACTCTTAATTATCTGCTCACTCACTCTCTTAATTATCTGCTCACTCACTCTCTTAATTATCTGCTCACTCACTCTCTTAATTATCTGCTCACTCACTCTCTCAATTATCTGCTCACTCACTGTCTTAATTATCTGCTCACTCACTCTCTTAATTATCTGCTCACTCACTCTCTTAATTATCTGATCACTCACTCTCTTAATTATCTGCTCACTCACTCTCTTAATTATCTGCTCACTCACTCTCTTAATTATCTGCTCACTCACTCTCTTAATTATCTGCTCACTCACTCTCTTAATTATCTGCTCACTCACTGTCTTAATTATCTGATCACTCACTCTCTTAATTATCTGCTCACTCACTCTCTTAATTATCTGCTCACGCACTCTCTTAATTATCTGATCTCTCACTCTCTTAATTATCTGCTCACTCACTCTCTTAATTATCTGCTCACTCACTCTCTTAATTATCTGCTCACTAACTCTTAATTATCTGCTCACTCACTCTCTTAATTATTTGCTCACTCACTCTCTTAATTATCTGCTCACTCACTCTCTTAATTATCTGATCTCTCATTCTTAATTATCTGATCACTCACTCTCTTAATTATCTGTTCACTAACTCGATGTGTTCGACGGAGAGTCCTCGTTGATGCAGCATATTAGTCATGGATTCTTGCTGACTGCATGTGAGTACCAGCAATGACTCGCCACCTCGCTCGTGACTGACACACACACACACACACGCACACACAAAACAGCAACAAGAAACGGTGAAAAAATAGACAAGGTAAAATAAACTGTTGATACAAAATTGGCACAGATTTATCAATTCATTTAACTGTTCCTTATTTATATTTGTTACACGTTTTGTGGGTGTTTGTGAGCATTTCTCATTCCATTTCATCTTACTTCATTTCTACAGTGTGTGTTTATTTTCTCTTCTCTCTCTCTGTGTGTGTGTGTTGATGATCAAGGCATATAGAGATTGAATACAACGAAAGAAGGAAAACAGGAATAGAAAGGTGGAGAGATACAAAGAAAGAGTGAGTAGAGAGAAAGAGAGAGAAATGAAAGGTACCGTGCAGTGCGTCCAGCTCGGTGGATGTACGTGTTGACATCTTCAGGACAGTCCAATTGCAATACCCAGTTGACCTCTGGGAAATCTGACCACACACACACCACACACACACACACAAATACATTGCAATATGTTGTGTTGCCTCAGCAAAACAGCCAGCGAAGAATATCACTTGAATATTGCAGCCAAGACAGATAGACAAACAGATAGATACAGACAGAGAGATACAGACAAACAGACAGATACAGCAAATAAACAGACTAACAGACATAAAGAGACAGACGAAGAGACAAATACAGACACACACACAAACTGATAGGCATATACATACAGACAAACACACACAAACAGATAAATAAACAGAGACAGACAAAAACACAGACAGACATATACAAACAGATAGGCCAACAGATAGACAGACAGACACACACACACAAATAGATAGACATATACAGACAAACAGGCATACAGACAGACAGACAGACCGAGTCCCCGGGCAGCCACATCAGTGGCGAACAGTACAGATTTCTGTTTGCGACAGAACTCGTCATAGACAGTCATGCGTCGCAGCTGATGAAGACCGCCGTACAAGGCCAGCAGAGTTACGCCCGGTCGCAGCCGACTAAACGACTCGTACACAAACTTCACCTGACAACAACACACACATATATACACGCACACACACACACACACATATATATATACCGTATATTTCGGCGTATAAGACGACCCTTAAAGTAAAAAAATCACCCTTAAAAATTGTGGGTCGTCTTATACAACCGATATAAAAGTCAGACCTTGAATTATGCGTACAGAATTTTTCATTTAGGGTTTTTGCGCAAAATAATCGTGAGAAACATCCCCCCTTAACATCCAATTTAAAAACAATCCAAACATTAACAAGATAACACATGAACACCTGCACACTAGCATATATATAGACACACACATGCACATACACACACACATACACACTAGGGTAGACACATACACACACATACATATTATACATACATACAATTCAATAGTATTATGAAAGATGATTGGATAAAAAAATTGGAAAGACAGTTAATGAAGATGAATAGCGTGTGTTGCCTGAGTTTAATCAAACTGCTAATCCTCAATGCAATACATACACGTACACATAAATTTATATTCACGAACAATAATTCACTCATTTAAACCCGGATAAACATAAGACAAAATGTAAACATAATATAGAAAATCAATAATAAAACCAAAGAAATTAAATACAACTAGTAATTTGACCAATAATTTGTTTGTGTGAATAAAACATGAAATATACAGAAGAGCAAAAACACAAAAACATATGCAAACATACACAAAAAGAAACACACAAACAAAGAGACAGTTGGCATGTTTGTGGCACCTGTTTGCACGTTTGTAGAAACACCAGTGTTTTGTGATGTTTGTGGTGTTTGATGAAAGACCACAGCAGGTCGAGTTTGTCGTGTTGTTCACACACCACATAACTGTGAGCCAACTGGGCGGGAGTGACGTCACTGGTGACGTCAGCAGCTACGTCATCAGTGACGTCACAGATGGGGGCCGATTTGGTTTCAGTGGCAGACACGAACACAGGCTGTGTCATACTGAGGCGCACCAAGTCTGAAACACTCCTGTTTAGCAAGAAATTACAGCAGCCACAAAGTCGGTGAGAAATTATTAAATTTATTAAAATTCTACTTTAATTTGTCACAAATGTATTGCTGCATACCCAGAAAATAATACTTGTGTTAAAATATTTGTCAATTAATCACAAATTTAGCACAGACTCATTTCAAATCCAGCCATCGACGTCCAAATCAGTTCACAATTATCTACAATTTTCTTGTTTTTGTATTCGTCAAATTACTTGTATTTGTTTATTTAATTTATCTGGTTGTATAATTGATTTTTAATTGAACAATCCTCAAAAACAATTTCACACGCAAAACACGTTGACAAACCGCATTTTTCCATAATTACACGTGTGTGTGCGTGTCAGTGTTTGTGTGTGTGTGTGTTAGTGTGTGTGTCAGTTTGTGTCAGTGTGTTAGTGTGTGTGTGTCAGTGTGTCAGTGTGTGTGTGTGTCAGTATGTTAGTGTGTCAGTGTGTGTCAGTGTGTCAGTGTGTCTCAGTTTGTGTCAGTGTGTTAGTGTGTGTGTGTGTGTGTGTGTGTGTGTCAATGTGTCAGTGTGTGTCAGTGTGTGTCAGTGTGTTGTCACCTGGTTTGTGTTGCCGAGAAGAGCATGGTTTGTCTGTGAGCGGGGAGATGTTCAATGATAGCGTTCATAGCGGCCGAGAAGCCCAGATCAAGACAACGATCGGCCTCGTCCAACACCAACATCTAACATCACACAACTAACATTAACAACATCTAACATCACAAATCTAACATTAACAACATCTAACATCACACAACTAACATTAACAACATCTAACATCTAACATCACACAACTAACATTAACAACATCTAACATTCACGACAACATCGTGTGACATAGAGAAATATTAACATTAAAACATGCTAAATTCACACGAACATCTGACATTAACATTAGCACAGATATTCATAACAGCAATATTATAAAGAACATCAACAACAACACGCAAATCAATGATATAATTAAATACGACAGAAATGCATCTAATTGAAAACATCAAACATTGAATAAGAAAAGAGCATAATCACAGACACAGATGATAGAAGCAAAGTGGAAATATTGAAGACATGCCTGTAACGAATCGGTGTCAAAGCGAGCATTTTCGTCCATGTGTTGCAGTAGTCGACCCGGGGTACAAATCACAATATTCACCTGATCAATCCTCTTACGCTCAAACTTCAAATCCTTACCGCCTAACATATACACAAATACAAACATGCAAATACACACACAAACATGCACACACACAAATACAAATACACATACACACACATACAAACATGCACATACACAAAAAACAAACACATAAAAACAAATACATACACATACAAACACACACACACACACACACAAATACACATACATACACACATACAAATACACACAAGCTCACACACAAATACACACACAAGCATACACACACATACAAATACACACACACAAATACATATACACACAAGCACAAACACACACACATACAAATAAACACACACATATACACAAATACACATACACACATATACAAATACACACAAGCACACACAGAGTCGTCAGTTGTCAGTTGCTGCGAGAGGACGTGTGGCTGTCGTCCGCGGTAACACCGCAGCCATTTGCCAACTGGGCGACTGTACATAATTCTGTGTATGTGTGCTTTTTGAAAGTTGTTGTGTATCATGTGTATATTGTAAATATAGTGTTAATTGAATAATAAAAAAGCGCACACACACACACACGAATATACACACATACACACACATACACATACAAATACACACGCACACACACACACACACACACACACACACACACACACAAATACACATAAACACACATACACATACAAACAAACACAAATACACATACACACACACACACACAAATATACACACAAGCACACAAACACACGAACAAACACACATACACACAAGCACACGAACAAACACACATACACACACACACACACATACTAGTTCTTCTCTGAGACAAATTTAGCAGTCAACATATAAAAGCTTTAAATGAATCCTTTAAATAACCGAGTTCATTGACCCCGTCCCCGGCAAGGTCACTGACCTATGATGAGCGCGGCCGAAAAGTCGTGCTCCTGTCCGACCTGGTTGAGCACGTTGAAGATCTGGTAGGCCAGCTCTCGTGTCGGTGTAATAACCAGCGCTGCCAGACCGTCGTCAAGACTCCACTGTTGTCTGTACAACAGCTCGAGCAACTACAGTAACAACATGACTCAATCAATGACTCAAATAATATTATTTAACAAGTCATTTACTAAATACTTTTATATTATTGTGTAATTCACCAATGACGGATCGAATATGCTGAGTAAATATATACATATGATAAAACAAAGATAAATAAATGCAATACAAGAACACACGCAGCGAAGGTAATCAAAAATTGTTATACGCAAAACAGTTAAACAGAGGGAAAAACCTTGCATCGGCCGGGAATCGAACCCGGGCCGCCCGCGTGGCAGGCGAGCATTCTACCACTGAACCACCGATGCTTGACAATTTTGGGTCGTATAATCAATGGCATACAATTCAGAACCAACATAGCCACATGTTCCATGACTCGACAATTTTTCGATGTCAAATTTATGAGGGTACATAGATTAGGGCATTTCTATCAGCAAGTATCATCAAGCATCGGTGGTTCAGTGGTAGAATGCTCGCCTGCCACGCGGGCGGCCCGGGTTCGATTCCCGGCCGATGGAACCACATTATTGCACTTTTTGTATTTATTCAATATATTCAACATAACAAATTCCACTGTCCACCTCGAAGACGTCGACTTTCCACTTTTCGAAACAGGACAATTTCTATTTTTCACAGCAGATTTTTTAGGAAATTCTTCTTTGTTTAATATTTCTATTTTAGTCCGTTTATGTTCACATATTTAGCGTGAGGGTGATGGTGTTATATAATGTCTTTGCCGTGTATTATTATTATTATTATTATTAATTACAGGCAAATCCAGTAGCATGGGAAGAGTGCAAGCACTATTACCACCCTAAGGTGGCCCCATGTACCGGAAGCGCCCAAAAGATTCAGAGAGAAAGAGATTTCGATAAGAAAAAAGTCTAGAAAGAGAGTTGGAAAGAAAGTAATAAATAAATAACAATAAATAATAAACCATCATCCGATAACACTCCATAATGTCACTCCGCCTCGTGTATGTTTGGTGTTTGTATATATCACTGTTGTCTTTATAGCGCCTTTGTTTTATATGAACGCTATATCAAATACATTGAAATTGAGTTAAATTGAAGCACGAGAGTGTTGGCGCGCTCACCGGCACAATGAAAGCCAGCGTCTTGCCGGAGCCCGTGCGTGCCGCCGCCACGATATCACGACCATGCAGCGCCGCTGGCACTGTGCGGCGTTGAATGTCGGTCGGCGTGCTGAAACCGTGCTTGGCCAGCCCGGCGCGCGTGGCAGCAGACAGTGGCCACTTGTCAAACGACCCGACAACGCCGTCTGCGGATTCGCTCAACTGACATGTGCAGCCACGCGCAAATATTCACATATTGACATCAATATGTAACGATGTCTGATAAGGTGTCAAACGCGAAAAAAGTCCAATAAACAAAAGAATGCAAGTAAGAGAGATTCCGTAGGATATACCCGATAACGTAACACCATGTAACAGAAAACTTACCGATTCATACTTCTCATTTAGTTCTTTAATCTCCAAAATTTGCTGTTGGTTTGAAGAAACGTCTTTCTTATTTTTCTTCTGCTTCTTCATCCTGAACGATTTCCAAATGAAAGAGCTATTCCACGATTAATCCAGCGACATCTGAAAACCAAAAATATTGATGAATATGACTAATATTTAATTAACAGCAGCAGCAAAATTTACCATTACGTCAATATATAACTATTATCACCGCAATTTTTACCCAATTGACCAGCTTACTATTGCAATAAATATCCAGAAATAGCACGTGAATCAACAGGCATAATCGCATCAATCACGCCATAAATGTACTCAGTTTTTCCCAGTTTATTGCTTCCAAAATGTTGGATTCAAATATTTCTAAATAAATTTGATTAACCCTAGTTGAGAACACTTAACAAATAAAAAATTAATTTCTAATAAATTCAAACAACTCATTAGAAAGAAACACTACGGATTTACTTATCCGGGTGAATTTGCTGCATGAGATGGCTGCATTTAGCTAAAAGCGACTTTCCATAGTGCAGATACAATATCATCAACAGCAGAATTATAAAAAAATGCGTGCAGAAGAAAGAAAATAAGTGTATTGAAAAAATCCGAGAAGTGTGGCTGCAGAATTCCATGAAAATATACCGGCTACAAACACAACAGCAGTACATCACACAAATCACACACACACACACTCACTCACACGCTGCAGGCAAAAATAGAACGAATGCACGGATGCGTACGTACTGCATGGAAAACATGTTAAACGCCGTCGGTTAGAATAATTACACTTGAAAGCAGCCACACAATCAATTATCGGCCACAATTTGCTCAATAGCACGCGCCTTATCGTCAACAACACCTTCAACTTGCTGTGTCTCGTCTGTCACGACCACCTGCGCTACAACATCCTCTGCTGGCTGCTGCTCAACCCCCTCCCCATCTTGCCCCTCCCCATCGGTAACCCCACCAACGTCCGACTGTTCCACGTCGGCTATCAAAATCGTGTCGGCCTCAATATTGTGCAAATTGCGCATATGCTTCACCATGTCGCCCTCGAAGCGCGTGCTCCAGTCTCCACACAGCTGACAGACAAACAGATCGGACAGGGCGGTGCCGTCACAAGTGTGTCTGTCTCGCGCCGCCCAGCTGCCGTAGCAGCGACCGCATTTGGCACAGCGATACGCCTCGCCGGGCAGGTAATCGTTATCGGCCGGAATCTCACCGTGCAGTCCGTGACGCAGATGCTCGTGGTTGCGGAGCTCGCGCTTGAACGGGAAGCGGGCCGGGCAGAGCTGACAGGCGAGCGGTCGCTGGTGACACCGCATATGACCGTCGAGTGTGTCGGAGCGGGCAAATGATTTGCCACAAACACGACATGTCACGCCGCCCACCCCGTGTCTCTTCCAGGCGTGCACTGATAACTGTTTCTTGCGGGCAAACGTCATGCCACACAGCTGACAACGGTGACCCTCCGAGTGAAACACCTGTCTATGCTCGGCCAGCGCGTGACGACTCACCAGGCGCTGACCGCACGTGGCGCACTCAAACGGACGTACCATCGTGTGGAACCGATTGACATGACCCTGCAGGTCAACTTTGATGTACACGCCGCAATATTGACATGTACCAGGTCGCGGCGCCAGCGCGTCCGTGCGACGAGGTCTGCCCCGCGGACGACGACCCCCCACCGCACCCCCCCTCATTGCTGCCGAGGAGGGGGCAGTGGAGCAAGAAGAAGCGGCGGACCTGCCGTGGCGAATTTTCACGTGCACGTTGAGGCGAGCCTGTGAGTCGTAGCGTTTGTTGCAGAAGGCGCACGTGAGAGAATCACCAGCCGCGGTCGCCGCTAATGAGGCGGATTTGCCGGCGGATTTGACAGTGGTTACGCCGTGTTTAGCTCGATGAGCGGGCATATGACGGCGCAGAACAGTCTCAGAGCATAGTTCACAGTTGAGCCGCTCGTTCATGTGTTGTTCGGTGTGTTGGCGTCGCTCGGGCTCGGTGAGGAAAATGCGCGGACACAGAGGACATGGCAGCTGCGGAGACTCATCTCCGTCGGCCGTCCATTTATCAGAAGCCGGCATCACACGACCACGCACACAAGACAACTGTATAAACACACACACACACACACACACACAAACACAAACTTCTCATGCAGCCGCGAAAGCGTTGTCTTAATAATTATTTGATTGTTTCAATAATTCACACACACAGAAGCACACACACAAATCATATTTGTCTAGGAGATTTGCTGCTCAACGCATATGTTTGCCATTTTGCGTGTTTTGTGTGTGTGTGTGTGTGTTTTGATTCGTATGAAATTCTATTGTGTTGGAAAATGTGGCAATAAACCAAACACACACACACAAACACACACATATACAAACATTAACAAGCTTATCTAGCGATGCATTTGACTCAAACGAGTCAAACATCTTATAGATAATCTTAACGTCTAGAATAGCTATAAAAACAGTCAAAAATTAAGTTCTCAAGTAGAAAAAAAGTAGTAAAAGCGTAGACACGCGCAGAGACACACAATGAAAGGAGATATACATTGGGAATCTGAAAAAAACATCAATAAAACCACGAATGCAGAACTAACAACGAAGAAGCAAAAACAATGAGAACAAATGAAAAAAAGTGGATTTTACGTTAGAAATGTGTTGTTTTTTCGTAGGTGAAAGCGCACACACACACACACACACACACACACAAACACAAAGTTAGACCGGAAATTGCCCACTCACGTTGTTTTGTTGCATTGCAATGATATCGTCTGTGATATCATCGGCAGACGTGATCGCTGCAGCAGATGTATGTCTGGCTGTGTGTGCGGTAGCTCTGTCTGTTGTGCTCCCAGCCTCTGTGGCTGTGTTGTCGTGATGTCGGTTGGCCATCATAATACCCTCATCATTATAATCTAGCTCATCTGCCTCATCCATCTCTTCTTCTTCGTCCTCATCTTCCTCGTCTCGCTCGTCTTCATCTTGTTCGTACAGCGTGTCATTGTCATCATCCTGCATTCCTTCAACATCATCCAATCCATCACCATCTTCGTCATCATCATCAAACTCGTCATCATCGACTGGAGTGGCGAAAGCTGTCAGACCGAGCAAGCCGCAGCTGAACTGGTGACTCAGCTGAACAGCCGCCTCGTCCGGCTGGAAACAGCTGACAGCCGAAGCCTGCACCACCGCCGTCCCGCCAGCTGTTGCTGCAGTGACGTCATCCTGTGACGTCACACCAGTTGTGACATCAGCAGTAGTAGTGTGGTGTTGGTTGGTATTTGTGGTGGCGTGTTGTTGTTGGTGGTGGTGGCCGTTGGCGATGGTGGCGCCACCACCGGCCGCGCCACTAATCACACGAGTCATTAGTTGCTCGCGCAGTGATGCGATCTCACTCTCGTGCACTCTCAATTGTCTAATCACACAAACACACACACACACACACACACACACAAACACATATATACAGATTTTATATATTAAACTACTTATATAGGACAATTCACACAAACACACACACACAACAACAACAACAACACATGTAATTGATATAGCGCTCTAATTATCATAGGCACGAGGAACGGCTAGTTATAAAATGTATACAATGTGGAATTAACAAAACAGTATCGCATAAACAAAGATATAAGCAGCGATATACTATGAAGGAACAATTGAAAATAACTATGGATCAATACATCAAACAGTTATTCACACAATATAATTATTCAACAGAAGAGACACCGAGAATATATGTACAAAGAGAAGTGGAAAAAGACCTGTAAGAGAGAGAAGATCGAATTTTAAGAGGAAGGTCATTGAACAAACGAGGTCCAGAGAAAAAAAGAGATTTCGAAGACCAGGTGGAGTCGTTGAGAGCACGGGGACAGAAGAGACTACGTGATAGTGAGCGGCCCGGACGATCAGAAACAGTAAGAAGAGAACGGAGATAAGGAGGAGCAGAGTCGGAGTGGATGATCTTGAAGATGATGCAGCAAACCTTGTGATGGATTCGCTGCCGTGCAGGAAGCCATCCAAGTTGGCGGATGAATTTCGAGGTGGGAGTTCTCGGTGGAAGAAGAAAAACAAAACGGCAAGATTGGTTTATAATTTTCTGAAGCGAGCGTATATTTTTACAAGAAACATGAAGATAAAGAGAGTTACAATAGTCTAACCGGGATAAAATTAAGGACTGTACAAGTGTGATTGCTGTAGCATTATCAAGGAATCGACGGATAGGATAAAGTTGGCGGAGAATAAGACGACAGGAGCGAGTCACACGTGAGATGTTAATTGAGAAAGAGATTGTGATGAAAATGTACACCAAGATCACGAACACACTGAGATAGGGGTAATAGAATTATTGGAGGAGATAATTTGGGAGGATGAAACACAATATATTCAGACTTGGAATGGTTCAAAAGTAGATGGCGTGATGAAGCCCAGGATGTAATATTATTCAAAACCGCAGAAATGCAATTTTCAGAAAATTTTGAGATAGGAAAGTAACACATTGAGTCTGGAATGCGTATGACAAAAAAACTTACATACACTCACACATACGCGCGCATTAATAAGCACACACAAATATGGAACACACACACGACAGGTTAAGACGGTATACACAATTAGTTGCGTTGAAAGAAGGAGCACAAGGTTTCCAATATGATAGAGCAATTGGAAATCAATAAACAACATAGAGTGTGAGAAGTGTGAGGAAATTGATGAAATTATTTGTGTTGTTTTTCAATGAAATCAATTAAATCTAAATTGGCTGGAAATCATACGACTTTTTATAATACAAAATGCCCTAGCTCTATGTCGGTTTATGCTAGCAAAAAACGATTTTGTGTATGTGTGTATGTGTGTGTGTGTGTATGAGTGTATGTGTGTGTGTGTGTGTGTGTGTGTGTGTGTGTGTGTGTGTGTGTGTGTGTGTGTACGTATATGTGTGTATGTGTGTATGTGTGCGTGTCTATCATTGTGGACTAGGTGAGACAGCTGAGTAAAATTAGATCCTAGGAAAACCAAATAAGTGAACGAAAGATAAGAAATGAACGAATGAATGGAAAACAAGATAAGACTGGAAAGATAAGCAAATACCAAACACAGGATAGTGTAAAAGACAGAAAGACAGAGCGAATGATGAAGAATGGAGAGAGAAAGAGAGTTTGGCATGCAACTCACGTGAACAGCTCGCTGCAAATTTCACACAGCACTTCCTCAGCTTCCAGTTGAGATACGTCGTAGTTAAGAACACTCGATAACTGTTCACACATACACACAAACAAACAGACATACAAACACATAAAAAACACACGAATTTAGGTGGCGTAACAGAAAAAGATAAACTGAAATTTCAAAGTCCGTATTTCAAAATCCTCCAAAGTCCTTGCTAAAAAACCTGTGCACTGCGTTCAAGCTGAAAATCACATGATATATCAATGAAAATAGCCCACAATCAAATTGAGGGCCGAACATGTATTATACGAGACATACAACACATACATGATATGCGAAATATGCATGACATTACGCCAGTGTGTGTGTGTGTGTTGATTGCAGTGTGTCTGCTGCATTTGACACTGTAAATCATCTGCTTCTTATTGATACTCTGTTAGACTTAGGCATTAGCGACACAGCTCTCTCTTTCTTTCGCTCTTATCTTTCTGATAGATCTCAATACGTATCTACCTCTGCTGATTCTTGTAGTGAGGCTTGCCCACTAACTTGCGGTGTCCCTCAAGGCTCTGTCTTAGGCCCTCTCCTCTTCAATATCTATCTAACCTCTGTAGGGAAAGTGCTTCGACGTCACGATGTGTCGTTTCAAATATTCGCGGATGACATTCAGATCCTTCTCTCATCCGTGTCTATTTCTCTCTCTTCAGTCAGTTCTATTATATCTGATATTGAAAGTTGGGCGTTCACTCGTCATCTCAAACTTAATCCTGATAAGACTAAGTATATTATCTTTCCATCTTCTAATAGTACTACTTCTCTTAGTATACCTCTATCCTGCTCTGTACGTAGTCTTGGTATCATTCTCGATAGCTCTCTTTCTTTTGATTCACACATCTCTGACATTATTAGGTGCTGTAACTTTCAAATTAGGCGTATCTATTCCATTCGTAGATATATAACTATTTCTGCTGCTTTCAAGTTAGCTAACTTATTTATCTTCAGTAAAATTCAGTATTGCTGTTCTCTTCTACTATCTCTCAACCACCGCCAGCTTAGGAAACTTCAATCTATAATTAATAAGGCCTGTCGTATGATATATAATCTTCCTTCGGGTTCTCATGTCTCTTCTTCTTTACAAAAACTTAGGTTACTTCCCATTAAGGCTCTTATTGAGTATCGTATTTGTTTAATTATTCATTCAGCTCTTCATCTTCGTAAGCCTGCGTATATATTTGACCTTCTGTCTTATAAATCCTCATCTCTTTCTCTTAGGTCTTCTAACGATCCTTTTCTACTAGTTGAACCTTCCTTTCCTTCTAGGCATTCTCACTACAATCGTTGTTTCTCTATCTTAGGACCTCGTATCTACAATAGGCTATCTCCCTCAATACGCTCAATCAAATCTCTATCTCTTTTCAAAAAACATACTAAAAATTTCTTTCTCACTAAGTCTTACTACTGTCTTAATAATATTGTATATATTAGTACTGAATATAAGGTCTGATTGTTTCCTAATTCTGTCTTATTTGTGTATGTGCTTCATGCGTGTGTTTTCCGTTCTTGTGTATGTATGTTTCTCTATTGTATGCTCTCTGTGTGTTGTTGTGTTGAGCTCTGTTATCTGTGTTTGTGTGTCTGTTGAGTTGTGTTCTCTGTCTATGTGTTTCAGTGTATGTCATTGTATGTCTGTTATGTTGTGTTTTCTGGTCTGTATTTGTGTGTCTATTGTGTTGTGATTTGTCAATCTGAGTGTATGTCGTTGTATGCCTGCTGTGTTGTCTTAATGTGTTGTATTTTGTGTTGTATTCTGTGCTGTATGTCTGCTGTGCTATCTTATTCAATATGTATGTGCGTGTGTATTTTTGCGTTTTTGAGTATGTAAACGTGAGTGTGTCTGTGTTTGTGCGTATATGTACTTGTCTGTTTTGTGTGTGTGTATGTAGGTGAGTGTGTGTGTTCGTGATTGTGTATGTGTATGGCTCTTGTGCTTGTGTGTGTGTGTGTGTGTATGTGTATGTGAGTTTGTGTGTGTGTGTGAGAGCGCTTTTGAGACCCTCGGGTGAAAAGCGCGATATAAATGTCTTAATGTAATGTAATGTAATGTGTGTGTGTGTGTGTGTGTGTGTGTGTGTGTGTGTGTGTGTGTGTGTGTGTGTGTGTGTGTGTGTGTGTGTATTTGTGTCAGAACGTCTATCTTATACATCAGAAAGTGTGTGTGTGTGTGTTAGTGTACATGTATCAGTGTGTGTACGTGTATGTATATATGTGTACGTGTATGTATATATGTGTGTGTCAGTGTGTCATTGTGAGTGGGTGAGTAAGAGACCAGATTGGCGGGATGTGTGTGTGTGTGTGTGTTTGTGTCAGAATGTCTATCTTATTATACATCAGTGTGTGTGTGTTGGTGTACGTGTGTATGTGTCTGTGTGTGTGTGTGTCAGCGTGTCATTGTGAGTGGGTGAGTAAGAGACCAGATTGGCGGGATGTGTGTGTGTGTGTGTGTGTGTGTGTGTGTGTGTGTGTGTGTGTGTGTGTGTGTGTGTTTGTGTCAGAATGTCTATCTTATTATACATCAGTGTGTGTATGTTGGTGTACGTGTGTATGTGTCTGTGTGTGTGTGTCAGTGTGCCATTGTGAGTGTGTGAGTAAGAGACCAGATTGGCGGGATGTGTGTGTGTGTGTGTGTGTGTTTGTGTCAGAATGTCTATCTTATTATACATCAGTGTGTGTGTGTTGGTGTACGTGTGTATGTGTCTGTGTGTGTGTGTGTCAGCGTGTCATTGTGAGTGGGTGAGTAAGAGACCAGATTGGCGGGATGTGTGTGTGTGTGTGTGTGTGTTTGTGTCAGAATGTCTATCTTATTATACATCAGTGTGTGTGTGTTGGTGTACGTGTGTGTGTGTGTCAGTGTGCCATTGTGAGTGGGTGAGTAAGAGACCAGATTGGCGGGATGTGTGTGTGTGTGTGTTTGTGTCAGAATGTCTATCTTATTATACATCAGTGTGTGTATGTTGGTGTACGTGTGTATGTATATATGTGTGTGTGTCAGTGTGTCATTGTGAGTGGGTGAGTTAGAGACCAGATTGGCGGGATGTGTGTGTGTGTCAGTGTGTCATTGTGAGTGGGTGAGTTAGAGACCAGATTGGCGGGATGTTCGGCCGAGCTGTTGAGAATCTGGCTCAGTTGATTGAGTGTGGCCGCCAGTTGAGGTTTGGCGCCACATGGCGCGCAACACAACAAACACGTGGTCGTATCATCCACGCCGAAATCAGGCAACTCACTGACACACACACACAGACACAGATATATATTCTAACGATGTGGGATTATGACATATGAATCAATTTTCTAATTTTAGAGTGCCAGTTCAAGTTATCCTGTCATATTTGTGTCATAATTATAATAATCATTATAATTATCACCATGACTCTGTTAGTTTCTGATTCATTCTACTCTTGTTTATTTTATTTATCATTATTTATTTATTGGTATTTGATATAGCGCCTATTTGAGACAGGCGCGCGAGGTATCAGTCGATGAGAGAAAAGTTGAATGTCAAGAACAAACAGCCAGATGAACGGATAATGATAATAGATAATAACAAATATAACTTAGATTAACTTAGAAATATATCAACAAGACAGTATTTTAAATAAAATACAAAATAAACAATTAAAATAATGCAATAAAATATGGCGCAAAAAATCACAAAATGGCGTTTTTCTTCAATTTCACTGTTCTTAACACTGTTTGTTCTCTCTCTTATTCTGTCATATTTCACCGACCTGAGAGACTCCAGCTGTAGAATGGGAGCCAGTCCGGTGTAGTCTGTCAGCAAGTAGCACACAACAAGATGATGGTGATGATGATGATGAGACAGAAGGAACAGCATCATTTACTCATTCACATGTGATAACAAACACCGAATATCTCAGCCCACAAAAGTGGACAGATTCCATGTGAAGGATTCATCGATTGCAGCACAGTTGAAAATAATATTCATACAATTAAAAGTTTTAATAGGACAGCGCGTACCAAATAGCTTATAAAAAATTATCAACATCAACTAGTTACACAATATAATACTCTCTAAATTGTTAATGTTTTAATGCTGAAATACGACAGGAAACTGGGAGTTGGTTGGATGATTGGATGATAACGGAACAATTGTGCTAAAACAGCGCTTGAATTGGCACGCACCCGTGCCTCCCTTGGTCATCTCGTCCGGGTCGAAGATTCGCTCGAATACGGCGTGAGGCCGGCCGTACTTGAGGTTCTCCTTGATCACCCGGCCGCTGCTCGAGCGACGAGGCAACATGATTCTGCCCGTGGCGCGTGTACCTCCCACGCTGGCCCCGGCGGCAGCTCGGCGGCGCAGCGACATGGTCACCACGCGCAGTCACAACACGGCGCCGCCAACAGCAAGGGAAATACCTGGCAATATACCAAGAGATGACGCACTGTAATAGCACAATAACAATTCATATGACGTGGTCGGTACATATACACATATACGGTAGATGGTGAACTTACAGCCACTATAAGCAATATTCCAAGTAGAATGCTAATCGACTTTTTAGTGTTTCTAGTCCGCAGCTTGGCCCAAAAACACGGAAGATACCAATTCAGCAAAAAATACAAGCTTCAATCCAATAAAGGATATAAATATCTCAAAAACGAACATTTCGACAATGAGTAAAATTCACAAAACGTAATCATAAATTGGTCACATTTATGAACAAAACCGCCAAAAAACAGAGCATTTGTAAACATAGAAATGTCTGCTGAATATTCATATAATTCAAATGTAACTACGTGATTGAAGCCCGAACTAATTCAACGCAAATTTTTCGTATATGAAATTATGAGCATTGAATATTAAAAAGCATTGTAATATCAAGAATACCTAAAAAGCACAGTCGCAGCGCGGGAACAGGAATAAGATGGCGATAATGACGCGCCTCATGAACACTCTCAAACGCTGATAAACTAAATAGTATAATTGTCTTGATTATGCTGCAAAAATTAATAAACTGTTTTTCCCTGTTTATGTATTTTGCCTGAAATGTTTTTCTGATTATATGATACACGTATTCTATGTGTGTTAGGAAATATTGATATTTTCTTCGAAATATTATATTTGGCTTTTTATTATATATTTCACACAAGCGGTACGCACATGGGTCGCTTGTGGCTGATTCGCTCACTTTTAATAATTGAGACTGACCTTCCTAGTTTGATTTGGATTTCTGCAGTGCAAAATTGTATCGATAAAAGTCATCATTGATGCGTTCTGCTATGTCGTTGTAGTGTTATGTTCTACCGTAGCGCGTCAGGATGCTAGCGATCAGTTGTCTATTGAGGCCGCTAGCAACTCGCATTCCTCACTATAGCCCTCTGGTTGAGTCGGTGGCAGCCTCTGCGCGATGTCACGTGCGCTGTTTCAATGCAGACCGGCGTGCAGTGGTCGGTACAACGCCGGATCGAAGCCAGCCCGATTTTCAGGTGAACTTTGAAGGTTTCAAGTTTGAAAGTGCAGTGAATTCAGTAGTCATTTGATACGATGATGAATCGTGAAGTCACATTGCGCTGGTATGTCTATGTTTTATGTTTTATTGCGACGGGAACTAACATAATATTTTCATCGCTTAGGGCGACCGTTATACATGTGTGTGCTGAACTTTCCACAGGAGAATGAGGCTCGCATGGGGGAGCTTGTTGGTGAACTCAGGTCCCATGTTGAGAGAATTGTACAGGGTGGGGACCCGAAAGCTGTGGAGAGGCATGTGTCCAAAGGTGATTCAGTTATAATGTCGTATTTATGCTCTGTTTTGCTTCGTTCTTCACTTCATATTTCATACTTCTTCATACTTACTTCCATACGTCATATGCCTCACTTTACTTCATTATTCATACTTCTTTCTATTTTTCGATTTTTCGGCCACCAGGCAAGCTGCTCGTGCGGGAGCGCATCACGCGCTTGTTGGACGAGGGATCTCCGTTTCTCGAGCTGTCTCAACTAGCCGCGCATCAGCTGTACGGCGACGAGCACGTGCCCGCCGCCGGCATTGTGTGTGGCGTCGGCCGTGTTGCCGGGTCAGAGCTGCCAGTGCTGCCAACTCGCTAAATTTCGCTAAATTTAAAATATGCATTTTTCAGCGTGTAATTTTCTTAACGTAGGTTTAGTCAGCAGTTGTATTATCACAATGTGTGTACGCATGAATACTTTCTATCTATTTGTGTTCATGGTTTGTTTTCTCATATCAATTTAGGCATAAACCTGGCACGAAATGTTGCCGGATCAAGATGTGTAGGGCTTAATGTGTGCAATCATTTCCACTTGTATAGTGACGGATGTGTATGCTACTTCTCACGAGAATTTGCGTCTATTTGGACACCTAAACGTGTGTGTCTGTGTGTGTGTGAGCGCAGTGTGGAGTGCATGATTGTGGGCAATGACGCGACAGTGAAGGCCGGCTCCTACTACCCGATGACGGTGAAGAAACACTTGCGCGCGCAGGAAATTGCCGCCGAGAATCACCTGCCGTGTATTTACCTGGTGGACTCTGGCGGTGCCAATTTGCCCCGGCAGGAGCACGTGTTTCCCGACCGCGAGCACTTCGGCCGCATCTTCTACAATCAAGCCAATATGTCTGCTAACAATATTCCACAGGCGAGTGTAACACACACACTTTATGAAACATAACACATGTAATTCACACAACTAATACTCAACACATATATATCACATAATGAAGAAAGAAAAGAAAACACAAATGACTGCCACTTTATGTCAAACGTTTCGGTCTTGAGACCTTCGTCAGTGACTATAAACAGATCAGTCACCGACGAAGGTCTCAAGACCGAAACGTTTGACAAAGAGTGGCAGTCATTTGTGTTTTCTTTTCTTTCTTCATATATGTCGAAAACTTCAAATATCATATAATACACATATAACACGCTCGACACATTGCGAAATATTTTATCATTTATAATCAATATGGTTATTAAATATTTGTATGTTCATATATTTGTATTGAGTAATTTATGCAGTATTATTAAGAAAGTCAAAGACCAACGTGAGATGGGAAGTGTGAATGCTATAAAAAATGTTCTTTTATTGTGGTATGATATCATTGATTAATCATTGCAATCTCCTAGAACAATAACGAGAAAACCACATCTTTCCCTGCTACAGAATAGAAAGTGGACGATAGGTTGCATAGTAATCTTTGCTATTATAATAAATCGGAACAAAACATGCATCGGCCGGGAATCGAACCCGGGCCGCCCGCGTGGCAGGCGAGCATTCTACCACTGAACCACCGATGCTTGTTTAACGAATGTAATTTCACACGACTAATTCTTATGTCTCTTCCGTAGAAAAAATGATGAGTCATCCCTGATGACTCATCGAGTATGTCACCGATGCATATTATTGTCATTTATTGGATTATAGCAGGATAAGGTGATTAATACGACATTGTTCTAAAGGGCTGGCAACATGAAATAGGTGGGGACAAAAGAAAGCCTTGTTTTTGGCGATGCGATGTTTGTGCAGGAACTAAATTCGGTTGACGCTAAATGTGTAAGGATTCACGAACATTAGATAGAGAAAACTTGATTTAACGAATTTCTTCCAGTCCCTCGCCTCCTGCGAAGGCAGCACATTGTATTAGAACGCTAAACCTAACCTAAAATCTATGAAGAATATAGAAACGTTTTTGTGCGTTTTTAAAGCGTTTTTTATATAAATTAGCATTTTTAATGTTCTTGAATCCTTACACATTCAGCCTAGACCACTAATTCGGCCAAAAAATCGCTGATACCCCATATACAATGTTATACCATATACAAAGCTACCATCTATCGTATGTGCTTTTTCACTTGAAAATATAATCATACGTTGCATGCGTTCTATTTTCAATATGATTTTTTATATTCTTAATTAATATAAAAAAAAATTAAAACTTGCATCGGCCGGGAATCGAACCCGGGCCGCCCGCGTGGCAGGCGAGCATTCTACCACTGAACCACCGATGCTTGATTATATCGTCAGAAAAAGCTAGCTTAGATGTGCGGAACATTTGTTTTCAATTAGCCTATTTCCACAGGTGTTGTAAAGGTACGAATGCGTCTTTTAAAATATGCCTTTTGCCATCTCTCTCCCAAGCATCGGTGGTTCAGTGGTAGAATGCTCGCCTGCCACGCGGGCGGCCCGGGTTCGATTCCCGGCCGATGCATATGTTATTGAATTTCCTGAGTAGAATTCGTATAATATGATGTTCTTCATACATTTTTGTGAACATACTAATTTTTTTTGCTGTTAGCTCTTACAGTGTCCTCTCGTCTAACTCTTTCCAAACATCAACACACCTATATGAGGAATCATAGTATTGTAACCATATACACCTATAGGATTTTTACCCTTATATTTATTTAATTATTGTTTGTTTATTATTTATTTCTTGTTTTTATTTATTTTTGTTTTTTGTTTTCTTTATAATCATATTTATTATTGGTCGTTATATATTTAATTATATTTTATTTATGCGTTGATTGTTTTCTTACTTATTTTTTTTTTACTTATTCGTAATTTATTGAGTTATGTATTTATTTATAATTTATTGTTGTAATTTAGTAAGGAACGTG
Source organism: Sacculina carcini (assembly GCA_916048095.2). Lineage (NCBI taxonomy): Eukaryota > Metazoa > Arthropoda > Thecostraca > Sacculinidae > Sacculina > Sacculina carcini. The sequence continues at coordinate 1,286,896 of OU696575.1, forward strand.
GGTGACATTATGCAGTGTTATCGGATGATGGTTTATTATTTATTTATTTATTATTTTGTTTTAGAAGTCTCTTTCTGTCTAGAATTCTTTACTTTTTGAAATATATTTCTGTGTACATTTTTTTGGTCGCTTCCATTACACATGGGACCACGGCAGGATGGTAATAGTGCACTTGCACTCTTCCCCCATGCTACTGGATTTGCCTGTGTAATTGCTGATGATAATAGTGATGGGTTTATAGATAGCGGTAGTGATGGGCAGTTGTACTGCCGGTGGAGCGTATATCCCTGCCATGGCTGATGAGTCGGTGATAGTAAGGCGACAGGGCACCATATTCCTCGGTGGTCCGCCTCTTGTGCAGGCAGCCACCGGGGAAACTGTCAGTGCTGAACAACTGGGAGGTGCTGATCTACACTGCAGGTGTGACATACACTTACACACACACACACACATACACACACATACACATACACACAGAGACACACATGATTCCCTTCTTTCTCCCACTTTCTCTTCTCGTTTCTTCGTCGTCTGCTCCTCTTGCTTGTTATTCTTCTTTTTCATTGTCTCTTTCTCTTCTTTTTTCTTCATTTTCTTTTTTTTCTTGTCTTTCTCTTGTGTTTCGTTCTGCTCTCCTCGCTCCACCCTTGTTATTCTTCTCCTATTGTTATCTCATTCTGCTTGTTCGTCTCCAGCTTGTCACATTCACCAACTCAACCAACTCAAGCAGACAGTGTCGATGTTAAGACAATTCTACCGACTGCTACCTGAAACTCAGCTGCCTAATATCAATTTGTCTTCTAATTTTTTGTCTTTTAAGCAAAAAAAGACTAGATTTTCCAGCGAAAATAGCCGAGATTGTCGTGTTGGCAAGCGTGTCGTGTTGCCAGTGATGTGGATGTTGTGCAGGAGCTCAGGCGTGACAGACCACTACGCTGTGGATGATAGTCATGCACTGCAGATGGTTCGTCGCTGTGTTGCCAATCTACACAGACTCTCCCCCCACCGGCCCGGGCACAGGGGGGATGACGGGGGTGCGGCCGTGGTGGAACCTCTGTTTGATGCTCAAGACTTGTACGGTATTGTCGGCGCCAACTTGAAAAAAACCTACGATGTTCGGGAGGTAACTAACTTGTGTGTATGTGTGTGTGTTAGAGGACTGACAAATACACACGCACACACATGTATACACACGCATATACATTTATTATCCAAAAATGTGCATACTTTTAAAAAAAGAAGTGTATCTATGTACGTGTGTGGAGCATATTGTTTTTATAGGTGGACTATTTTGTGTGTGTGTGTGTGTGTGTGTGTGTGTGTGTGTGTGTGTGTGTGTGTGTGTGTGTGTGTGTGTCTGTAGCATATGTGTACATATGTGTGTGTGTGTGTTAGGTGAGGTTAGGTTAGGTGAGTGTGTGTGTGTCTGTATGCATATGTGTGAGTGTGTGTGTCTGTATGCATATGTGTGTGTGTCTGTATGCATATGTGTACAGGTGTGTATGTATGTATATGTATGTGTGTGTGTGTGTATTCAGGTGATCGCTCGTATAGTTGACGGATCTGAATTCGACGAGTTCAAAGCGTTGTACGGCCAGACTCTTGTGTGTGGGTTTGCTCGACTCTTCGGTCACGTGATCGGAGTTGTCGCCAATAATGGCGTGCTGTTTTCAGAATCGGCGCTTAAAGCGGCGCATTTCGTCCAGCTGTGTTGTCAGCGACACATTCCGCTTGTGTTTCTGCAAAATATCACCGGTACTGAGTGCCCGGCGTGCATCTTGCTCATCAACACACACACACACACACATACACACACACACACACACACACACACACAAAGAGGGAGGGATGAGAACAATTGACAGTAAAAACAAACACTGTGGAAATAAAATAGGATGAAACTCAATCAGAATTTCTGGCAAAAATATATATACATTTTTATCAACATTTCATATATTTGTCGTGCATTATATTTATAGTATTTTGTCTTTTTTAAATTGTCTATTGAAAATTGTCAACAAACAGAAATCGACAACACACTTAATTTGAGACCAACTTTAATTTATTTTACTGTGTGTGTCCGCGTGTATTGTTATGGGGGTGGGGCAGGTTTCATGGTGGGTCGCGAGGCAGAAGCAGGGGGTATTGCCAAAAATGGCGCCAAAATGGTGACTGCAGTTGCATGTGCGCGCGTGCCAAAACTCACCCTCATAATCGGCGGTTCTTATGGCGCCGGTAATTATGGAATGTGCGGGCGCGCGTACAGGTGAGTTTATGATGAGCAGCATATATTAAGATCTATTAATCAGCAAGGTGGCTTCATTGGCCAGTTAATGTTTAAATTGTAATAAATTCCAACAATTTACCACGTAAAATTACTAATTATTAAGTTATCATTATTTGCAGTAACACTATTACGAGCATGAGATTTCATTTTTAATGCAATGATATTATTTTTAGCAGTATATTGATATTTGTCAAAACATAATTTAGTGTATTAGTGTTCAAAGTTGACTTAGTTGGTTAATTACATGAAATCCTCAACCATTTTCAGCCTATTCAATTACAACACAATACCTCAATGAAAAGTACATTGCGTAAAGTATAATATTTCACGTATATATAATATATTTTACATTTTTCGTGTATTGTTATTTTATCCAATTTTGATGATAATATACCCAATGAACTGAACTCAGCAGAATTATCGGGGGGTATAATTGCATATTCATACCCCCAGCCAATTTGTCGGGGGTATATATATCCCAATATCCCCCAGGATTTACGTCCATGGTTGGTGACAATGGCGATATTTGGTTGTTTAGTCAGTTGAGAAGAAATTGCACGATGTCATTCAACTCTCAAATGTTTCATTTTTTCGTGAAATTATCAACACGTGACTATATGTCCAAGTGACTCCTAGTTCAACTAAATATTAATTGATTAGAAAATCTGCAGATTCTGTGATTAAAGAACATTTAATGGGTCTGATATTTCTATAGCTCTTGTATGTGTGTGTTAAGCTAGTTGTATTCTCGCAATAGATGAGCTCAGTTCACACTGCCCTGCCTATTATTATTATTCTACCATAATCCCATATCCAATCTATTTTTCAGCATCGTTATGTTGTATGCGACGTCATAATTTTCTCAGGCTCAATATTTCCAGTGATCAACACATCTAGCAATGAAACTGTATGTGTGTGTGTGTGTGTGTGTCAGTCCCCGGTTTTTGTACATGTGGCCCAATGCCCGGATATCGGTGATGGGCGGGGAACAGGCTGGCGCAGTCATGGCTCAAATAAGCGACGATCAGAGACGCAGACAGACGGGACAGGGCCTCAGCGAACAGGAGCGACGTGATCTTCAACAGCCGATTATCGAGCGCTTCGAGCAGCAGGGATCGCCTTACTATAGCTCGGCACGACTCTGGGACGACGGGGTCATTGACCCGGTGGACAGCAGGCGCGTGCTAGGTCTGTCCCTGGCAGCTGCCCTTAATGCCCCCCTCTCGAACACCAAATATGGCGTGTTTCGCATGTGAACGACACAAACACGGTAAAATTAGGCCAATAAATGGTTGTAAAAATTACTGGCAAAGTGCGGAAGCGGACCTCTCATGATATTATGCACGTGTTATTCACGTTTCTATTGTGTTGCATTCGAAAATGCAGGTTTATTCATTTTTCAGTCGGCAATACAATATTTTTGCAAGTTCAAGCGTTTTTTTCATGTATTTCGTCAAGCGGCAAAAACAAGCAGCCAAAGCAATGGACGGAAGTTGAAATTAAACAATATAATAAACAAATAAATTTGAACAATGCCCAAGTTATGATATATCTAATCAAAATTTATTCTAGATAAAATATAAAAGCCAACAAAATTACTTAGATTTGATAATTATTAACGAATAAAAGCAACATAACGTCAAAAAGTCAGTCAGTGAGATTTTTTGACGGGCGATTTTTTCTGCGAAGTCAGCACTTTGAAGATGACAAACAGGATTACAACGGCAGCGAGCGCAATTTGCGACCAGAACACCCTGCAAAACAGAGTATTAAATTAATATTAAATTTAATTAGCATTTTCGCAACAAAAAAACCTTATACAAAAATAATGTGATTGGAATTTCATAGCTTGGCATTATTACAAAACTTCATACGAATAAGGAGTTGATAATACGCAAATGCACGAGTTTTCAGAAAATCCCATCTTTCAAACAATTCATTCACGATTCTAAATGCATATTAGTTGTCTTAGCCAACACTTTTTTCGCCAATACAACATTTGATCATTTTGCTCGGTAGCTCAAAGTGAAGTGACAATAAAATATTGGCAAAATATTACATTACTAATTATTAAAACAGTCCTATCCTATCAATATCCTAAAGTCTATAGCTTAAAAACTCACACAGGACTCTCGGGAAGAGAAGGCACTGGCGAATTCGGCGCGTTTCGATACAAACCCACAACAAACGAACTGATACTGGCCACATCGTACTGCGACGACGTGTATTCATACATCACACCCTGTCGCAACCTAACACCATAACAAACACGTACTCTTATCTATATATATAAAAGAGATCCTCTGTGTGTCTGTCTGTCTGTGTGTGTGTGTGTGTGTGTGTGTGTTCGACCCTCCTTGGTCCATTTTCTATCAGCTATTATTCGGTCACCACTCAGCCTACCCGCTAACAATTTATACCATCACGTTGGAAATTTTCTTGTCTACACTTTAGATTAAATTTTAAATTTCAAAAATGAAATCAAAAAAAGTTATAGCGGTGAAAAGACAAAATGAACCCTGAAAAATGCGAAAATTGTGGTCAATGCTCTGCCATCTACTCCTCATAAACCAGAAATGGTACAGCCAAACAGATTATACCACTGTGTAGAGAATTTTCTGTTCTACAAGATAGGTTATAATTCATATCCGAAAATAGAACATAAAAGATGTAAACATGACAAAATTTCAATCTATATTCAAAATTATATTTATACTCCACGCGTCCGATTTTCTATACTTTTTTCTCTATGTATCAAAAACTAATTATCACACAACTAAATAAATAATACCATCATGCTGGGAATTTTGTTTGCTACAACACGGTATAATTTTTAATTTTCCAAAGTGTATTGAAAAAAAGTTACGGCGGTGTGAAGTCAAAATGACAAAGTCAAAAATGCAAAATTAGCACTGGAAACCGTGAATGTTTTGGTAAATATTCCCCTATCTATTCCTCATAAACCAGCAATGGTACAGCTATAAAAATTATACTATTGTGTAGATAATTTTGTGTTCTACAAGAAAAGTTATAATTTATACCCACAAATGATACAAAAAATGTGTAAAATTGGCAAAATTGTCAAATACATCCAAAATTACACTTGATCACCGGGCGCCTAAATTAATTCATTTTTCTACCTATTTCTCAGGAACTATTTGTCACACATTAAAATAAATTATATCATCGTGCTGGAAATTGTATTTTTTAAAATGCGGTATAATTCTTAATTTTCCAAAGTGTATCTGAAGGAAGTGACGGCGGTGTAAAGTCAAAAGGACATATTGCCAATTTGACAGCTATTATGCGCACTTGCGATTACACAGGAATATACTACTGTGTAGAAAATTTTGAGTTCTACAAGAAAAGGTGTAATTTATACCCACAAATGATACAAAAAACGTGGAAAATTGGCAAAATTCTCAAATACATCCAAAATTACACTTGAACACCGGGTGACTACAATTTATTCATTTTTATACCCATTTCTCAGGAACTATTTGTCATACATTAAAATTAATTATACCATCGTGCTAGAAATTTTGTTTCCTACAGTACGGTATAATTTTTAATTTTCCAAAGTGTATCTGAAGGAAGTTACGCCGGTGTAAAGTCAAAATGTCATGTTGCCAATTTGACAGCTATTATGCGTACTTGCGATTACACATGAATATACACTGATTAAATTTCACTGAAGTCCAATCACAATTTACGCACTTGCGATTACACAGGAATATACTACTGTGTAGAGAATTTTGTGTTCTACAAGATAAGCTATAATTTATACCCACAAATGATATGAAAACGTGGAAAATTGGCAAAATTCTCAAATACATCCAAAATTACACTTGAACACCGGGCGACTAAAATTAATTCATTTTTCTACCATTTCTCCGTAACTATTTGTTATACATAAAAATAAATTATACCATCGTGCTAGAAATCTTTTTTTCTACAATACGGTATAATTTGTAATTTGCCAAAGGGTATCTGAAGGAAGTTACGGCGGTGTAAAGTCAAAAGGACATATTGCCAATTTGACAGCTATTATGCGCCCTTGCGATTACACAGGAATATACACCGATTAAATTTCACTGAAGCCCAATCACAATTAAGAATGCATCATATTATCTCCAAGCATGGATGGTGTGGTTGTATTGCGTACAGTTTAATTAATGCTAAACTATACTGAATAGAAAGTCTTTATTGTCCTCAATATTTACACATCAAATGTTCCGCACGACGGGCGGGTAAAATGCTACTTGAAACAAAGTAAGCTACTGAATTTTACTGTGTAATTTAATTGGTTTAATTTCAAGCTGCATACGCTTAAGCTGCATAAGGATACGGGTTGTAATATCATGCAATGCCAAGTATATGCATATGCTGTTTTAGAGGAAGCATTAATCTGGAATTATAGAGATGTTTCATTGTTTTGATAGTGTTACATTTCTGAATTACTACACACGAAGGACGGGTGTGAATTTGAGCAGTGTTGAGGGAAAATCATCGTCAATAATTAAAACAAGAATTTACAAATTTGACTTTTCTATTGGTCGTTTTTCATCAATTTTCTTTGTGTTTGTTTCGTGTTTTAGTTCTGAATTATTCCGCACGACGGGCAGCTTTAAATATGAGGCGGGTTGTGGAAAAACATGTTTTCTAAATTGAAACATAAATTTCACATTTAGACTTTTATATTAGCTAAAACTTTCCTATGGGTTTGTTTTTCTTTTTCAATTTGCACTAATTTTTTTATGAATTCAATATTAATTATATTTTATGAACTGTTCCGCACGACGGGGGAATTAAATGTATCTATAAAGAGTGGGTTTAAATGATAGCGAGGTATATGATATTTTGCTAGCAGTAAATATTATAGCGATAGAAGTAAAATAGCTCTTAAGCAAATGATTTTGGAGAATGATGTGAACCTTTAAATATATTTTGCCATCTGATGATATATGTATTAGGAATAATACGTAGCAGAATATAGATTGCATAATATAATATCGGCTGTAATATCAAGGGCTGTAATATCGGTGTAATCCAAAAAATAACAACTGTATGAATATGATGCATTAGTGGAAGCATTAACCGGGAATTATGAGATAATATGATAATGGTGTATAATTATATCGCATTATGCAACAAATGTGAATTTAGCTGCATTACAGTTTGGTCCCGATACTATATTGGCGGGTTGAGAGAAAAGTATTGGTGGGCCGCGTGTTTGGGACCCCTGGGGTAGATAATCTCAGTCTTCTGATTACAAATTATGATCGCATCAGTATATTTTGTGATCACAAACTAATAAGTTATATCACCTCAGACTAGGCTGAGAGCGGTCAATATTGAATGGTTGGGTTGGGTTGGGTAGGTTTGACTCAGGTTATATTGGGTTTTAATGATAGCGGAAAATATATAAATTTTAACAATAAATATTATAGCGGTAAAAGTGAAATAGTACTTGAGCAAATGATATTGGGGAATGATGTTAAGTAATAAATATAGTTTGGAAACATTCTGATGAAAAGATTTCATCATCTTTCATTGTTTGTTTCGTGTTTGTGTTCTGAATTATACCACACGACGGGCAGATTTATATATCAGGCGGGTTGAGGAATAATATTTGTCAAAATAAGAACAAAAATATTCACATTTAGACTTTTCTATTGGTTAAGATATTTATAGGTTACATTTTTTGGTTTTCAATTTGTATTCATTATATTTTCTGGATTTAATATGAATTTTATTGTATGAATTGTTCCGCACGACGGATGGGTTTAAAAGTGTTTTTAGATCATTTTTTCAAATGTTTAATTTAAAAAAAGGTTTTTTTTTAAATAAAAATGTTAGCAACTATAGACAATAGAACGTTCAATTTCCCCTGTAGAATTAATCCATACATAAAACCAATGGATTTGACTTCAAATATGAATTGTATTGTATGAATTGTTCCGCACGACGGGCGGGTTTAAAAAAGTGTTTCCATTTTTTAGTTCATTTTTTCAAATGGTTCATTTAAAAAAATGTATTTTTTTAAAAATAAAAATGCTCCGCGGGCAGCAACTATAGACCATAGAACGTTAAATTCACCCTGTAGAATTAATCCATGCATAAAACCAATGGATTTGACTTCAAGATCCAGAACGGATCGTGTTCGAGTTCTGAATTATTCAGCACGACGGGCGGGTTTGAAAATGACTCAGGCGGACTGAGGGGGAATATTTTGTCGAAATAAAAATAATTAAGCTTATAATTTTCAATTGATTAATATTTTTATGAGTGTACCCTATTTCATTTTTATTTTTCCATATTTTTTATGAATTGAATATGAATTTCATGTTATGAATTGCTCCGCACAACGGGCGGGTTTTAATGCTATATATATATACATAAAGAAGAAATTATCTGTCTGTATGTGTATGTATGCTTGAATATGAGGTGACATAATTGCGCTGGTTCATGGTTCGCTGGTTCAATGATCAGGGGCTTGAAACGCAAACGAAGCGATGGCTCATTTTTATGAAATAAAAATGTCCCGCGGGCAGCAATAAAACGTTCAATTTCACCGTATAGAATGAATTCATATACAAAACTAATGGATTTGACTTCAAGAACCAGAACGGATGGTGTTCGAGTTCTGAATTATTCCTCACGTCGGGCGGGTTTAAATATGAGGCGGGCTGAGTGAAAATATGTTGTCAAAATAAAATTAAAAATAATGAAATTTAGACTTTTTAATTAAATAAGGTCTTCATGAGTTTGCCTTATTTATTTTTAACTAGCATTAAAACCCGCCCGTTGTGCGGAACAACTCTTAAAATGAAATTCATGTTTAATCCATAAAAAAATTGAAAATTAAATAAGAAAAAGGGTACAGTCATAAAATTTCTATATTTTCATATTTATTTTCACAAAATAGTTTGCCTAAACCGCCTCATATTTATACATGCCCGTCGTGCTGAATAATTCAGAACTCAGACACGAAACAATGAAAAATGACTACACTTTTTCATCATAATGTTTCCAAAATATTTTAATAACTTAATATCACCGTCTAGCATTGAAACCCGCCAGTTGTGCGGAGCAATTCATAAGATGAAATTCATATTTAATTCATAAACATATTGCAAATTAAAAAAGTAAACAGATATACTCATTAAAATCTTACTCAATTGAAAAGTCTAAATTCAATTATATTTTTTGACAACATATTTTCCTTCAGCCCGTCTCATATTTAAACCCGCCCGTCGTGCTGAACAATTTATAAAATAAAATGCATATTCAATCCATAAAATAAAATGCATATTCAATCCATAAAATAAACTGAATACAAATTAAAAAGCAAAACATTTAACATTTTCCCTCGAACAGCCTCATATTTAAACCCGCCCGTCGTGCGGAACAATTAAGCCCCAACACCAATGGTTCTTTATATATAAACCAACTAATGACAACTAACTAACTAATATTCAAATGGTTCTTTATTATATAATAATGGTTTTTTATTTAATGGTTCTATATGGTACAATAATTCAGTAGTTTACTTTGTTCCCAGTAGCATTTTACCCGCCCGTCGTGCGGAACAATTAAGCCCCTGAACTATACCATTGAACCCGCGCAATTATGTCACCTCATATTCAAGCATACACACACAGACAGACAGATAATTTCTTCTTTATGTATATATATACCATTGAACCTGCGCAATTATGTCACCTCATATTCAAGCATACATACACAGACAGACAGATAATTTCTTCTTTATGTATATATATGGCATTAATACCCGCCCGTTGTGCGGAGCAATTCATACAATAAAGCAAATCATGAACCATTTGAAAAAATGAACTAAAAACACTTTTTTTAAACCCACCCGTCGTGCGGAACAATTCATACAATAAAATTCATATCAAATCCATAAAATATAATGAATACAAATTGAAAAGCAAAAAATGTAAGCTATAAATATCTTGACCAATAGAAAAGTCCAAATGCCCGCGTGACATTTTTATTTCATAAAAATGAGCCATTGCTTCGTTTGCGTTTGAAGCCCCTGGTCATTGAACCAGCGAGCCATGAACCAGCGCAATTATGTCACCTCATATTCAAGCATACATACACAGACAGACAGATAATTTCTTCTTTATGTATATATACATATGTATGTATAGGATTAAAACCGCATTAAAACCCGCCCGTTGTGCGGAACAATTCATAAAAATATTGCAAATTAAAAATAAATAAGGCAAACTCATGAAGACCTTATTTAATTAAAAAGTCTAAATTTCATTATTTTTAATTTTATTTTGACAACATATTTTCACTCAGCCCGCCTCATATTTAAACCCGCCCGACGTGAGGAATAATTCAGAACTCGAACACCATCCGTTCTGGTTCTTGAAGTCAAATCCATTAGTTTTGTATATGAATTCATTCTATACGGTGAAATTGAACGTTTTATTGCTGCCCGCGGGACATTTTTATTTCATAAAAATGAGCCATCGCTTCGTTTGCGTTTCAAGCCCCTGATCATTGAACCAGCGAACCATGAACCAGCGCAATTATGTCACCTCATATTCAAGCATACATACACATACAGACAGATAATTTCTTCTTTATGTATATATATATAGCATTAAAACCCGCCCGTTGTGCGGAGCAATTCATAACATGAAATTCATATTCAATTCATAAAAAATATGGAAAAATAAAAATGAAATAGGGTACACTCATAAAAATATTAATCAATTGAAAATTATAAGCTTAATTATTTTTATTTCGACAAAATATTCCCCCTCAGTCCGCCTGAGTCATTTTTAAACCCGCCCGTCGTGCTGAATAATTCAGAACTCGAACACGATCCGTTCTGGATCTTGAAGTCAAATCCATTGGTTTTATGCATGGATTAATTCTACAGGGTGAATTTAACGTTCTATGGTCTATAGTTGCTGCCCGCGGAGCATTTTTATTTTTAAAAAAATACATTTTTTTAAATGAACCATTTGAAAAAATGAACTAAAAAATGGAAACACTTTTTTAAACCCGCCCGTCGTGCGGAACAATTCATACAATACAATTCATATTTGAAGTCAAATCCATTGGTTTTATGTATGGATTAATTCTACAGGGGAAATTGAACGTTCTATTGTCTATAGTTGCTAACATTTTTATTTAAAAAAAAACCTTTTTTTAAATTAAACATTTGAAAAAATGATCTAAAAACACTTTTAAACCCATCCGTCGTGCGGAACAATTCATACAATAAAATTCATATTAAATCCAGAAAATATAATGAATACAAATTGAAAACCAAAAAATGTAACCTATAAATATCTTAACCAATAGAAAAGTCTAAATGTGAATATTTTTGTTCTTATTTTGACAAATATTATTCCTCAACCCGCCTGATATATAAATCTGCCCGTCGTGTGGTATAATTCAGAACACAAACACGAAACAAACAATGAAAGATGATGAAATCTTTTCATCAGAATGTTTCCAAACTATATTTATTACTTAACATCATTCCCCAATATCATTTGCTCAAGTACTATTTCACTTTTACCGCTATAATATTTATTGTTAAAATTTATATATTTTCCGCTATCATTAAAACCCAATATAACCTGAGTCAAACCTACCCAACCCAACCCAACCATTCAATATTGACCGCTCTCAGCCTAGTCTGAGGTGATATAACTTATTAGTTTGTGATCACAAAATATACTGATGCGATCATAATTTGTAATCAGAAGACTGAGATTATCTACCCCAGGGGTCCCAAACACGCGGCCCACCAATACTTTTCTCTCAACCCGCCAATATAGTATCGGGACCAAACTGTAATGCAGCTAAATTCACATTTGTTGCATAATGCGATATAATTATACACCATTATCATATTATCTCATAATTCCCGGTTAATGCTTCCACTAATGCATCATATTCATACAGTTGTTATTTTTTGGATTACACCGATATTACAGCCCTTGATATTACAGCCGATATTATATTATGCAATCTATATTCTGCTACGTATTATTCCTAATACATATATCATCAGATGGCAAAATATATTTAAAGGTTCACATCATTCTCCAAAATCATTTGCTTAAGAGCTATTTTACTTCTATCGCTATAATATTTACTGCTAGCAAAATATCATATACCTCGCTATCATTTAAACCCACTCTTTATAGATACATTTAATTCCCCCGTCGTGCGGAACAGTTCATAAAATATAATTAATATTGAATTCATAAAAAAATTAGTGCAAATTGAAAAAGAAAAACAAACCCATAGGAAAGTTTTAGCTAATATAAAAGTCTAAATGTGAAATTTATGTTTCAATTTAGAAAACATGTTTTTCCACAACCCGCCTCATATTTAAAGCTGCCCGTCGTGCGGAATAATTCAGAACTAAAACACGAAACAAACACAAAGAAAATTGATGAAAAACGACCAATAGAAAAGTCAAATTTGTAAATTCTTGTTTTAATTATTGACGATGATTTTCCCTCAACACTGCTCAAATTCACACCCGTCCTTCGTGTGTAGTAATTCAGAAATGTAACACTATCAAAACAATGAAACATCTCTATAATTCCAGATTAATGCTTCCTCTAAAACAGCATATGCATATACTTGGCATTGCATGATATTACAACCCGTATCCTTATGCAGCTTAAGCGTATGCAGCTTGAAATTAAACCAATTAAATTACACAGTAAAATTCAGTAGCTTACTTTGTTTCAAGTAGCATTTTACCCGCCCGTCGTGCGGAACATTTGATGTGTAAATATTGAGGACAATAAAGACTTTCTATTCAGTATAGTTTAGCATTAATTAAACTGTACGCAATACAACCACACCATCCATGCTTGGAGATAATATGATGCATTCTTAATTGTGATTGGGCTTCAGTGAAATTTAATCGGTGTATATTCCTGTGTAATCGCAAGGGCGCATAATAGCTGTCAAATTGGCAATATGTCCTTTTGACTTTACACCGCCGTAACTTCCTTCAGATACCCTTTGGCAAATTACAAATTATACCGTATTGTAGAAAAAAAGATTTCTAGCACGATGGTATAATTTATTTTTATGTATAACAAATAGTTACGGAGAAATGGTAGAAAAATGAATTAATTTTAGTCGCCCGGTGTTCAAGTGTAATTTTGGATGTATTTGAGAATTTTGCCAATTTTCCACGTTTTCATATCATTTGTGGGTATAAATTATAGCTTATCTTGTAGAACACAAAATTCTCTACACAGTAGTATATTCCTGTGTAATCGCAAGTGCGTAAATTGTGATTGGACTTCAGTGAAATTTAATCAGTGTATATTCATGTGTAATCGCAAGTACGCATAATAGCTGTCAAATTGGCAACATGACATTTTGACTTTACACCGGCGTAACTTCCTTCAGATACACTTTGGAAAATTAAAAATTATACCGTACTGTAGGAAACAAAATTTCTAGCACGATGGTATAATTAATTTTAATGTATGACAAATAGTTCCTGAGAAATGGGTATAAAAATGAATAAATTGTAGTCACCCGGTGTTCAAGTGTAATTTTGGATGTATTTGAGAATTTTGCCAATTTTCCACGTTTTTTGTATCATTTGTGGGTATAAATTACACCTTTTCTTGTAGAACTCAAAATTTTCTACACAGTAGTATATTCCTGTGTAATCGCAAGTGCGCATAATAGCTGTCAAATTGGCAATATGTCCTTTTGACTTTACACCGCCGTCACTTCCTTCAGATACACTTTGGAAAATTAAGAATTATACCGCATTTTAAAAAATACAATTTCCAGCACGATGATATAATTTATTTTAATGTGTGACAAATAGTTCCTGAGAAATAGGTAGAAAAATGAATTAATTTAGGCGCCCGGTGATCAAGTGTAATTTTGGATGTATTTGACAATTTTGCCAATTTTACACATTTTTTGTATCATTTGTGGGTATAAATTATAACTTTTCTTGTAGAACACAAAATTATCTACACAATAGTATAATTTTTATAGCTGTACCATTGCTGGTTTATGAGGAATAGATAGGGGAATATTTACCAAAACATTCACGGTTTCCAGTGCTAATTTTGCATTTTTGACTTTGTCATTTTGACTTCACACCGCCGTAACTTTTTTTAAATACACTTTGGAAAATTAAAAATTATACCGTGTTGTAGCAAACAAAATTCCCAGCATGATGGTATTATTTATTTAGTTGTGTGATAATTAGTTTTTGATACATAGAGAAAAAAGTATAGAAAATCGGACGCGTGGAGTATAAATATAATTTTGAATATAGATTGAAATTTTGTCATGTTTACATCTTTTATGTTCTATTTTTGGATATGAATTATAACCTATCTTGTAGAACAGAAAATTCTCTACACAGTGGTATAATCTGTTTGGCTGTACCATTTCTGGTTTATGAGGAGTAGATGGCAGAGCATTGAGCACAATTTTCGCATTTTTCAGGGTTCATTTTGTCTTTACACCGCTATAACTTTTTTTGATTTCATTTTTGAAATTTAAAATTTAATCTAAAGTGTAGACAAGAAAATTTCCAACGTGATGGTATAAATTGTTAGCGGGTAGGCTGAGTGGTGGCCGAATAATAGCTGATAGAAAATGGACCAAGGAGGGTCGAACACACACACACACACACACACACACACAGACAGACAGACACACAGAGGATCTCTTTTATATATATAGATAGATTTGCAATATTTTTATGAATTGTTCCGCACAACGGGCGGGTTTTAATGCGGTTTTAATCCTATACATACATATGTATATATACATAAAGAAGAAATTATCTGTCTGTCTGTGTATGTATGCTTGAATATGAGGTGACATAATTGCGCTGGTTCATGGCTCGCTGGTTCAATGACCAGGGGCTTCAAACGCAAACGAAGCAATGGCTCATTTTTATGAAATAAAAATGTCACGCGGGCATTTGGACTTTTCTATTGGTCAAGATATTTATAGCTTACATTTTTTGCTTTTCAATTTGTATTCATTATATTTTATGGATTTGATATGAATTTTATTGTATGAATTGTTCCGCACGACGGGTGGGTTTAAAAAAAGTGTTTTTAGTTCATTTTTTCAAATGGTTCATGATTTGCTTTATTGTATGAATTGCTCCGCACAACGGGCGGGTATTAATGCCATATATATACATAAAGAAGAAATTATCTGTCTGTCTGTGTATGTATGCTTGAATATGAGGTGACATAATTGCGCAGGTTCAATGGTATATATATACATAAAGAAGAAATTATCTGTCTGTCTGTGTGTGTATGCTTGAATATGAGGTGACATAATTGCGCGGGTTCAATGGTATAGTTCAGGGGCTTAATTGTTCCGCACGACGGGCGGGTAAAATGCTACTGGGAACAAAGTAAACTACTGAATTATTGTACCATATAGAACCATTAAATAAAAAACCATTATTATATAATAAAGAACCATTTGAATATTAGTTAGTTAGTTGTCATTAGTTGGTTTATATATAAAGAACCATTGGTGTTGGGGCTTAATTGTTCCGCACGACGGGCGGGTTTAAATATGAGGCTGTTCGAGGGAAAATGTTAAATGTTTTGCTTTTTAATTTGTATTCAGTTTATTTTATGGATTGAATATGCATTTTATTTTATGGATTGAATATGCATTTTATTTTATAAATTGTTCAGCACGACGGGCGGGTTTAAATATGAGACGGGCTGAAGGAAAATATGTTGTCAAAAAATATAATTGAATTTAGACTTTTCAATTGAGTAAGATTTTAATGAGTATATCTGTTTACTTTTTTAATTTGCAATATGTTTATGAATTAAATATGAATTTCATCTTATGAATTGCTCCGCACAACTGGCGGGTTTCAATGCTAGACGGTGATATTAAGTTATTAAAATATTTTGGAAACATTATGATGAAAAAGTGTAGTCATTTTTCATTGTTTCGTGTCTGAGTTCTGAATTATTCAGCACGACGGGCATGTATAAATATGAGGCGGTTTAGGCAAACTATTTTGTGAAAATAAATATGAAAATATAGAAATTTTATGACTGTACCCTTTTTCTTATTTAATTTTCAATTTTTTTATGGATTAAACATGAATTTCATTTTAAGAGTTGTTCCGCACAACGGGCGGGTTTTAATGCTAGTTATTAATAATATCATTATCAACAAGTAAAAAATTACGGCGAATTAGGTACAGCGTCAAGACTTGATTGTATGTCTGAATTTTAATAATATCTTTGATCAATAATAAAATGTGCAAGTGAGTGTATGTCTGTGTTCTCAGTCGTGTATGTATGTGCAGAAGACACACACACACACACGACACAAACAAAAGCAAGTACAAGCACACAGACACGAATACCAACTCATTACATTACAAATAATTAGTTTGAAAAAATAAAGCGATTTTAAACTCAAAATTGACGTATTTTTAAATTAAAGTAAAGTTAAAATAAATTTTTATAATCAAAATTAATTTCACATAATTAATCTCCCGGCGCCAACTTACAGCAGTAACTGAGGTGACTGTTGCACGTGCAGTCTGGCGGCCGTGAGACGACCCTCACCCTGCGAGTACATCCAGGCGACTGAGAGCCGCGCGCGCAATTTGGCCGCCACAGCCTCCAGGCGCGACTGCAGCGCCACACAGCGGTCACATTGCGAACTACGACTGCACCGACGAAACACAACAGCAAACCCACGTTGCCGTTTTCATACGGAGCATAGCATACACTTGCATTAGCATTTCATTCAGCACATACAAATCCAGCCACAGATCAAACAAAACTGCAAAATCAATCAAAAACAAATGCATTTAATTATAATAAAATTATAATTATAATACATTAAATGAATATTAAATGTAAGTTCCATTTTCGCAAGAAAAACCTTATACAAAAATAGTTTTATTGGAATTTCATAGCTTGGCATTATTACAAAACTTCATACTAATAAGGAGTTGATAATACGCAAATGCACGAGTTTACAGAAAATTCTGTCTTTCAAGCAATTCATTCACGATTCTAAATACATATTAGTTTTCAAACACTTCGGATGCGGAGTGCAGTGCGCTATATGGCCGACAACACACAATGTGTGTGTTGGTGTGCCAGTGTATTTGCAGTACTTGTGTCTGTGTTTATGTGTGTGTATATTTTTGCGTATGTCTATGTTTGTGTGTATGTGTGTGTGTGTGTGAGTAGACATCACTGACAACACTATTAGCCAGTCTCCCGTGGTGGCGCCGGTAGAAGCCTGGGTCAAGTGTTCAAAATTGAGGTCATTCAGGGTCAACACACCCGGCTGTCGTGTGCTAATCACAAATTCCGACAAAGAATCAACATCCACAGCGCCTGTAAACGCCGCACACACACACATATACGCATATATAATAAACATAAAGAATCATCTCTTTATATATTTAAAAACAAATAAAAATGTAACTTAAGAGCCAAAAGGTGCAATCACCGGATATCATTTGCTTAACATCTGCTGATGTGAGGTGAACATTTCTAGATATTCTTGTGTGTGAACGATTTGTCGTGTGATGTCGTGTCGTGCGATTGTTGATTCACGTGGTTGTGTTGTGTTTTCACATGTTCGTGCGTGATTTTGCTTGTGCTTCTGTTATTGTGTGCATAATCGTGTTGATATGTGTGTTGTCCATCAATGAGCTGTTGGCTCGTTGCAACGATGCCACCTTCTAATGCTTCCTCATAATGTTCCGTCATATGCGTGTGCGGTTAGTAAACAAACAAACAAAAACAATTTACAACTTGAACAGACAAATAGATAGAGATTTAAATTTGTGATTTTCACTCTTCGTAGAATAGAAATAAATAGAAGCCCACATATAGAAGCCCACATACAGCTAGCATAGATCGCCAGCAATGAGTCAACAGACATCACAACTCATACAAGATGATGAGCATGACCTTCATAGATGATGGGTGTTGAGGCGAGGAACAGTACAATAGTTGGCACGCGGTCCACATAGATGGCGCTGGTGTAGTCGGCGGTGCTTGTCGCTTGTTTCTGCTTGACTTGGAACGCTGCCAGGTTGGTGTCAGTGGCGACAGATTGCGCCACTCTCGCCGCACTCTCGCAAGCAGAACATGCCCCATCGCGAGCTGCAAACAGATCAAACAAAACATGCACGAAATCATCAAATATATCATAAAACTGAACGTGATTGGAACATGCGAATCATCAAACGTCAACGAATTATACCTCACTCGGTATAATAAGCCAATGAAAAATAACTTAATGAATTAACAAATCGTTCGATTAAACATTAACAGTGTAAGTGTAAATTATTACTTAAAAAATAAACCAGTTTTGAGGTGTGTATGATTATGGCAAGCACTCACTGAACAAAACGATCGTTTTCTCAGAGCTTCCAAGTGTGTCTGGCAGCTTTGCTATGTCGAGAACGGGCAGCGGTGACGACGCAGCATCGTCAGTCAGCGAGCAAACAAGCAGGCGAGACCAGAGCGCAGTGAAAAGAAGCCAATGAGGCGCCATTTCTCTGACGCACAAACAGAACACGTGAAAATTACCAGATGAAAACTCAACTGACGCAACAATGAAAAATAGCTCGCAAAAAAATTCGGGAAATTTGTCTGAAATGCGTTAATAAATTCCACTCGTAAATGAAAAACTTTGATCGACTCGCTAAAGCCCCTTCAAATTACCTTGAAATTATTTAACACGAGCAAAAACCTGCGAACAAGATATAATGACAAATCAACATCAACAGGCGGTTGAACACCGCAATTGTATAAACTGCGGAGTATTTGTATCAAACATCTATGGCCTACACAACTGGCAGGTTCAGTATAGGTCAGCTCCGCTCGTTTGTAGATGTTTGAAATTGTTTACCTTTCTATCATGATGTGATTTATTCTTAATATACATTGTAATGTGCTTGATATTTTATTTTCACTGAAATCCGTTGCGATATGATATTTAAGGTAAGGTAAGACTAAGGTAAATGCTCCATGTTATAGGTAAAAATATATTGTTGCTTATTCTTTTTTTCCCCATCGGCTAATTTTTCACGATTTTTGCCATCACTCATTCGCCGCTTCAACCACCTTATACTGATTCCGTTCCTTGGCTGTTCCATTTTTCATATCTGGTGCGTGTTGTGTTGTATTTTACGTGCATGTTCATTGTTTGCATTGAAGGTGTGGAAATGCATTGTGCTCGTGCATTGAGGTATGTGCGATGTCAGAGAGACGGTAGTTCAGCATCTACACTGCCCTCGTTGTTCGTCAGCTGGCTGGGAAATGGCGGCCACTGTGCCTGCGCTGTTTCTGCTGCGATGACTTCATTGCGACCGCCTCGTGGTGCGCGCAATGTGGTCACTTCTTCTGCTCACCAGGCGCCTTCAGTGCGCAACTATCGTCTCATGGATTTTCCACTGATAACCCATCCATCGCCTGTCAAAGCGATTCGCAACTTCATTCTAGTCAATTTTATTGTTCGTCCGTACATTGATATGAACTTCAGCAATGACTCCTTTCTAGATGGAGTTCGTCAGGTGATTATTTTCCCGCTATTTCAAATTTTGTCTATAGACCACGCCTTTTTCTTCCGAGGTATTTTTCTGTAGAATAAATATAGGAAACTAATTGTGGACGCAACCGTTTAAATTTGAAAATTTTCATATATTTATATTTTGCCTTTTAGAATAATTGTCTAATATTTTGGTTTGCGTAATCATTTACTGTTTAAAATATTTACAATTTCCTAAATCACCTACGACTTGCGCCTAATGTATTTGGAAAAAAATTTCAGGCAATTCACGTGATATCATCTCACTTGGTCGCCGGAAAAACGGATCCACTTGTCGGTTTGATGACGGACGACGCACTCAGCGAAATTAGACGAAATATGGCGCGGCTCGACGCCACAATTCGTCACAAAATCGACCTACAGTGCGCCAATTTCGTCTCGGGGTTTATCTACGAAGTTGGTCTAATTATGCGAGACGATGAATATGGTGGGTGATATTTTGTATCACTCAGTGTTATCAATTAGGTTATTTAAAAACACACAGGCACATATTATTATTTTTTATTCGTATAATATGAAATATATACAAACATTTATATAATATAGCGCACAATATAATTACAAGTGCGCGACAGGCAAAATACGACTGGAGCAAGTGGAAAAATTGGCTCGACTGCGCAAGTTGGGTAAAATATAAACATGCAGCGCAGAACAGAAACACTAACATGTAGCAATTATGAGTCTGGAATATGTAAGTAAATGTGCAAAAGAGAGATAAATCATTGAATAGAAGAAAAAACCGATTAAATCAATATCAATAGGTAGAATAAATCAATTATAACATTGCAAACAAGTAAACTTAAGAAGACTCTGAGGCCAAAGATAGGAAATGTTTGTGGAGTTCTGAGGAGAAAGATGAGTAGGATTTCATTCGGAGGAGGCAAGGAGGAAGTGAATTATAAATGCGGGGTGGAGAAAAAGAGAATAATTTGGCAGACCGAGTGGACTGGTTCAACGCAGGGGACAGATTAGAGGAGTAGGATGGTGACGTGAAGAACTCTCTTGAACCAGAAGTAGTGAGCGTAGATAGGACGGGGGTGAAGGGCAGTGAAGGATTTTGTACACCAAACAGCAAATTTTGTAGCGAATTCGGAAATGAGCAGTGAGCCAACCAAGGCGGTGGAGGTGAGCTGAAGTGGGCATTTTGGGAGGAAGTTTGAGAACGAAGCGACAGGCAAGGTTGATAATGGATTGTAGATGGCGGATACTTTTGAGGCGAAGGTGAAAAAACAGAGTATTTGAATTTTTTTTGCAAGACTTTTCAGCTTTAAATGTCTCTCTTCTAGTTCACTTGATTTCAATCTTGAAGAGTGTAGGATTAACCGATAATTCTGAGTTTATTATTTTATTTGGCAACTCTGATTGATTGGTTTTACGAGGCAGAGCGCAAGCGGCGGTGGCTTGAGGTGACTGCCTGTGCCTTCTTCAACCGATCCCTCGGCTCCAGCAGTGAGCCTGCACGTGGCATGCTACCCTTCTCCAAAATCGACCTCAACGATGTGGTTGTGTGCAACATCCGCTTGATCAGGAATTACAGCAAGGATGTGCACGACTCGTGGACAGTGAATGCCATCAATTTCTTCCAGCCGGTGGTCGAACCGTGATCGTTGGCATGGTTACGGCAAACAAAATGGCCGTCCATGCGCTTCTTGCCGAAATATTCTATTTAACGTGTGAAGTTGACTATTTTCGAACGTTGATCAATATCACTGAAATTGTGTTCTTTGTTATTATGAATAAATGGTTTTCTTTTTCAAGTTTTTCATTAGACTTGCACTTGAAATGTTTCAAGTTTGACGTGAATTTCTTAACTGTTTGATGTAGACAAAACAACCCGAAAGCGACGTGCAGTGGCGTGCTATCAATTTTCCGTGAAATCTGATTTCCATGTGCGTCTCCACCAAATAGAGGTAGATTTTGTTATTTATTTTTTTGCCAGCTTTCACGCTTTCTCACATATAATACTGGTATTTTGTTGAGGATTTTATTCAATGTTTTGTAACACTGGTATTTGTTACTTGATGATGACACGTAAATTATCAGACCATGAGAAATGGCTTGAGCACGTTGTTGCAACAATAAAATAATAAGACATGACGGGTAATAAATACAGTACATACACAAATAAAACTATACTTTGACTAGACCATACAATTATAAAACAATTATAACATCATACAATTGCACTACCCAATTAAATATTCCCAAATATATTATGC
The DNA here is from genome assembly GCA_916048095.2 of Sacculina carcini. Taxonomy (NCBI): domain Eukaryota; kingdom Metazoa; phylum Arthropoda; class Thecostraca; family Sacculinidae; genus Sacculina; species Sacculina carcini. The sequence goes on from OU696575.1 coordinate 1,309,042, forward strand.
CACACTTTCGCATTTTTACTTGAAAGCCTGCTAATCCAAGAAGCATGCATTGGTTTCATTGTGTTTGTGTTTTAAATACTGCGGTTCGGTATAAATTTCAACGAGCACTATTGAATGAAATGTAAGAAGTATATTCAGTGAGAGTTAGCGCGAGTTTCGGTGTTTGTGTTGATTTCAATTTGCGATTTGACTTACAGACGTAATAATTTGCGTCTTCCTGCGCTTACAGATTAGTAAATTTTAGTTATAATGCTTCCACACGCTCAACGCTGTCATTGACCACATTTAGCATTGCATTTTACTCCTCGGTTCTTTGTTCTCAATTCATAATATTTGTTCTATCCACTGCGCTCACATTCAGTGGCGACACCGCTGTTTCTTGCTCCGAAATGTCGGCCAACCCATCTTCAGCTGTGTCGTTCGTGCGTCACGAGATTACCGCTGCTGCGGCGGGAGGAGGCGGGGCTCGTGTCGCCTCCGACTTGTATCGCCGCCTCAACGGCGTGCTCTGCCTGTATAAACCGCCCGGCTACACCCTCGGGCAATGTCTGCATTCATTTCGTCTCAAACTGGCCAACGAGCTCAATTTGGTGGCGTCAGAAGATCACGTGGACGACTGCGCGAGCGGTGTGCGGCTGTGTGATGGTGTGTTGAAACGGCTTGACTCCCTATCTTCGGCATCGACAAAGAAACCTCGTCGCACGCCTCCCCGTCTGCCTGCACACCTGGCACGATCCACCCAGCTGCCAGCGACTGCGGTCACCAAGACTGCCCCGGTCAAGGTCGACCCAAGTGTCCTGCACGAGCGTCGAGCCGCTCTCAGTATGTGGAAGAATCTCGTGCGCTCATCTCGCTCTAACAACAGCATCAGTCACACGCAGGCCGCCGTGACGTCACAGGCTCGTGTGTCGCAGCTCATCTACGGTGATCTGTTTCAGCCGCAAGACGTGCACATTCGTCTGCTGCAGCCGCTAGGTCCGTACACGTCGGGTGTGTTGCCCGTGGCGCTCAACGGAGGTCGTCGCCTGCTGGACGCCGTGTGTGAGCGCCAGCTGCGCGTGTATCGGCTCACGTGCCGCCTCGGTTTTGCCACTGACACGCTGTACGCCGACGGTCGCGTCACAGACCGCGCCACTCACGCGCACGTGACTCGCGCGCGTGTCGAGGCCGTGTTGGTGTCCCTGCAGGCGGCCCATCAGCGGCACGCGTTTGAACACGCCGGTGTGCCGGTCAACTCGCACGAGGCGTACCAGTTGGCCTCGCGAGGAATGCCGCGGCCCGTCGATGCCTCTGCGCCGCCCATCATTTACTGTTTGCGCTGTGTCGGCTACTCACCGCCCTTCTTCACGCTCGAGGTGCACGCGATCAACGAGGACGAGCAGTACCTGCTGACGCTGGTCAATGAGCTCGGTCGTCAGCTGCGCTCGGCCGCCACTGCCATGCACGTGCGTTGTGTGCGTCACGGCGCGTTCACCGCAGAGATGGCGCTGTTGTGGCAGCACTGGTCTCTGCCGGCCGTGTGTCAGGCACTGCGCCGCTCCGTGCCGCTGCTGGCGCGACAACTGTGGCGCTCCGACGACGCTGGCGGCCAAAGTGACGCACTGCTCGCCACACCGCCCGACACCGGCACAGACGACCGCGAGTATCAGCAGGAAGAGTATGAGGGAGAGCAAGAGGAGGTGATGACAGAGGAAGAGAGCAGTGAGGGAGAGGGCTGGTGTGATGCTTATTGATGCACGTGCCTGTGTGTTGTCATGGCGACGTGGCAACGTTCTCAGTTGTGATTCAGCGTAGTGAGCGAGTGTGTATGTCTGTATGTGTATATGTGTGTGTGTGTGTATTTGTTTTGCTGGTTGATTGTGAGAAATATTCATGACAGGTTGATGAGAAAATTGTTCACTTTATTTTTGCTTAATAACTGATGCTTAATTTTATCTGAGACTTTTTATCTGATCTAAATTTGTGCTGTTTTGTGCCGCTATTGAAAACCGATGTGGCTGCAATACAAATGAACTCTGGTTGCTTGAATTCCTTCTAACCTGTTCCCGTTTTTATCCAGACAGATCGTAGGCGAAACACAAAAATTAAGTAGATAACAGACAGGCGCGCGTGGACATGACTGATCCACGCGCGCTTACAAGATGTCACACACCGACACAATCTCTCACACACACTCTCTCAATGCACACGATCACACCACACTGATTTAATGAGAAATTAATTCTCGTGATGAGGTGTTTTAATTAAATTCCAAATCGTCTATGTTTTCGCATGTGTTTTTTTATCTAGGACGTATTTTATTTTTCTTCCTTTCGTAGTGAGTAAAGTTTATTTGTGTTTCTCTCTATGTGACTTGTATTATCATGTTTCTGGTCGTATCTGATACTTTTACTTTCCATTCTTTTCTATTCTATCCACTTCCATATTTTATTCCCTATTTCGGTGTGAGATTTTACCAGTTCAGCACATTCACATTCTCTATCAGCCACCGTGAATCTGTCTTCGTTTTCAGTGCTGAGTTGTATGCGCACGTATTTCACACGACGGATTGCTCACACACACACACACTTCACATACACACACACATACACACACACACACACACACAAATTTCCACACGAACTGCTGCTTGCGTCTTGTTGCCAATCTTGCGCACTTCACTCGAAATTGGCGCATTTCAACTGTGGCGAATTCGGCGCAGTCAGCAACACCACAAATATATCACCTCTGTGTATGTGTGTGTGTTCGTGTGTGTGTATGTTTGTGTGTGTGTGTGTATGTTTGTGTGTGTGTGTGTGTTTCACTTATTTTCCAACACCCGTGTGTGTCTGTTTCTTCTTGTTCTGTGCTTCTGAACACTGTTCTACACTTCCTGTTTGATCTGGCTTATGGCTTATTTTTCTAGTTTGACGCATGTAATTGTTGAGTTGTTGCTTTTATGGTTGTATTTCTTACTGGCGATTTGGTCTTGTCTTGTCTTGTTTTTTTCTTGCCAAATGGCTTGATCCCTACGTGGACCATATTGTGTTGTTGTGTCAATGTGCACCCAGCACATTTCACACTGTCTCTTAGGTTTTATTGAACGTTGTATTTCCTTCATCCACTTGGCACACACACATACACATACACACACACGCACACACATACACATAGACACACTTCTATACACTTACAGACCTACACACACATACATACACTACACTTACACACACTTCTACTTCTATACACTTCTATACACTTCTATACGCTTCTTCTTCACACTTCTATACACTTACAGACCTACACACACACGCACATACATACATACACATAGACAGCTGTCTTTTGTGGGTCATGCTATTTTCATTTTGTGTCTGTCTGTCTGTCTGTCTGTGTGTATGCGGGTGAATGTCGGGATATATTTCGTACGAGTGCATGTGTGTGTGTGTGTGTGTGTGTGTGTGTGTGTGTGTGTGTGTGTGTGTGTGAACACCTGTTTCGGCGCACATATATCCTATCATGGCGTTGGTTGTGATATTCTTTTTCTCTCTCGGCATTTTTTTCAAGCACACACACACACACACATGCATACACACTCATAAAGATGCGAGTGTAAATGGGTAGATGTGTGTGTGTGTGTGTGTGTATGTGTGTGTGTGTGTGTTGTGGTGTTAATTAGGTCAGTGATGGTTGCGCTAATGTTGAAGGACTTGGCCAAGTGGTGACGTCACATTCATGCACGTGCGTGTGTGTGCCAGCAACCTCACGCGCTCTAATTGTTCAGCATACATTTGTCTGTATGTGTGTGTGTGTGCGTATCTGTCTGTCTGTCTGTGTGAATATGCGTGTATTTGCGAAGAAATTCAGTGTGCTTCAGCGCTATCATTTTGTTGTCTAAAATTTATATTAGAGGCTGGCATTGTATAAATTAAATATTTCACAATATTTTTGCGTCTGAGGCTGTTGCCATGGCGACCACTTATATTATAAATTAATTTGTTAACAAAATTTTTGTGTTGATTCCACGAAATATACACCATATGAAATTATTCTTCATATTTGTTATATATGAAAGTGAAATTGTTTTATTCATATATATTTAGTATTTTGTGATTTATTTATTCCATCTAATTTATCGATTCTCTTTTGTGCATGTTTGTGTGGTTTGGTAAATTGTGTTTTTGTTTCCCCTACTGTCTCTTCTATATTTTATCTTGATTTAAATGCAGAATTGTTTCTATTTATTGACTAAAGTTTATATTTGTATTAAGCTATATGTATGCTTTTTGTTCGTGGTTTGTGTATAGATTTTGATTGGTGATTGGTGTAGACAATGGGTGGCGCGCAATTTTGCGACAAATGCGGTTCTATTCTGCCAATTCCGACCAACACCAAGTTTGTCACGTGTGTGGGCTGTCAAACAACCGTCGATATTTCCGGTCAGTGATTTTTTATCAATCGAAATATGTGCGTCATTTTTGTCTACATTTTTTCGTATTTTGTTCATATATCCTGAATAAATTAGCTTATTATTGCCAAATATTTTGTTGTTGTTAATTTATTTTTATTTTATCGTGTGGAAATATTATATAGTTTTATTTGTGTGCATCAAATGTCGTTTTTGTCGTCCAATCGTGTGCAGCCGTGCGTTCAGACATTAATTGATGCTAACAGCACTCGGCTCGTGACTTGAATTATCCAGCACTTTCGTTCAACATGTGACGTATCAATTTACCCAACGATTTTTCACTGCGTCGTTTTTGCCCTGCGTCACAACTGTCACAGCCTGACGCTGCTAAAATTGATTAATGCTGTTTTATATAAAAAAAATACCAATGTTTTGATTTCAGCAGAAGCGTTGTAAAGTGAATTTACATTTATGTTTATTTTTCCTATGGTGTTTTGCGTTAATTTGAGGAATTCTGCTTTGAGAAATTCTTTGAAATAATTTGAGAAATTCTGCTTTGTACTCAAACCATACTATCAGGAAGATTATATTTATCCGTCTATGTGAATTTCGTCCTATTTATGAACTTTGTGAACATGTATGTGTGTGTTTGTATGTGTGTGTGTGTGTGTATGAAAGCAGTAAAATGTATTCCGCAAGTAGTTTGATAACACTGCAAATATTTTAGCTCCTATCAAACGATTAATTTGGCTGCAATTTCGCTAGAATAGCTTGTCACGCCAGTCGTGTTGGAATATTTCGCAATCCTTCGTACAATGTACACGCAGCTTGGCCTATTTTATCCTGGTTATAAATAACCCCATAACATCAAACTGATTCATCTATAATTCCTGGATACAGATCTAGCATATACACACATTTTTCAACATGTATTTTTACTGTATTGATATTTCATTTTTATTGTTTTCTTGGTTTAAGCCTCCAGAAGTCAAGGTGATATCCTGTATCCTGTGTGCATCAGCTGTTTCCCTCCATCCCTCAGCAAGCTGTAGTGGCGTATTTGCTCAATATATGTGATTTTTATGTTGCACTAGTGTTACTCAGGGTTTTGGTGGTGAATTTTTGTAGTGTTTGTGATTTATTAACACAAGCAAACAAGCAGTGAACAAGATTATAAAGCACAAGAGAAGCTACAACGTCGTACTCTGCAACAAAGCCACCACACCTGCACACTAGACACACACACACACACGTCACTCTCCGCTCACTCAACACCAACTGCCCTCTCCTCTCTCACAACGCATCATTCACTCGGATACAGCCATACAGATTACACATACACGTATCAAATGACAATTCTGCAAGCAACAGTGCATTCACACGGACAGATGCATGCATGCACACACACATACGTGCACACACACATACATACATGCATACACCGTATTTAGACACATATATGACTCAACCACAACTGAAAAGCATTTGCGGAGTATAACAGCGCACACAATCTCTCACACCGCCCCAAGTCAGTTCCGGTAACGCAGAGGCGCTTGCAGATCAGACCGATCGCGTAATCTGTTATACCACACCCGACTGTTGACATTCGGCCTGAGCGCGATTGCTTCATCTCCCACATTGCTTTCTTCCGCGCTCTGACTAGACTCTTGCTCAGCTGCAGGACTGTCCTCTGCAGTATGTGAATCATCACTCACTCTTCTTACGTGACTGACGTGTCTAGATATACCATCACCCAAATCCACCGACCAACTGTTGGGTACGCGCGAGATTCTGTGTGGACCAGTCCAGCGAGCCGTGCATGACGGGTTTCTCGGTTTCAAGAACACGGCATCACCTGCAGAAAACGGATTTTCATTTTCTTGCCGACATTCATTCTTTGTCCAATCTTGCTTCATCTGTGTGTTTTCAAGTCGCCTTCCATTTCCAACACCTGGCATACTGGGCACCGAACCAAAAACACTGACAAATGGCTTCTCTCCGGTAGCACTGCTGGTGGTGGAATTGTACCAAAACACCATCTCTGATACCGAACGAGAAGACCGTTCCACCATCCGCTTTATAGTTCGGTGCACTCGTTCAACTATCCCATTACCCTGATGGCGATACGCGCAGCATTGTTGCGAGGTAACGTTCCAGAACAGCAGCAACTGATTGATAGTCGCGCTCATAAAGGTTGGACTATTGTCGAACAATAGGGTGTGTGGTGGTCCAAACTCAGAAAACACGTTTTCTAGAGTATCGAAAATGGCGCGAGCTGTTTCACTAAAAAGCTTCCTCCAAATGGTGAATCTGGATGCGCAGTCAATCAATGTTAGATACGGATGGCCGCTGACGTATGTTATGTCCATTGACAGTCGCAACCACACCTTGTCGGTTGACAGCTGACCTACCTTCCACTTTTCTCTAGGGGCAGGGTCAATTCTAGCACAATTCTCACATTGACTAATGGCTCTGTTAACAACTGCTCTCGGAACTGACTTCCCATTTTCCACCAACAACTCGCGAGTTCTGTCAACACCGAGATGACCGGTATTCTCATGCAAATTCACCACATCCTCGAATGATCCCGCGCAGCACAGACCAGACGTCCTGGAATATTTCAAAATATCCCGAGGAACTCGAGTTAACTCGTCGGCAATATTTTCTTGAGATGCCACTAGCCGTACTTTCACTTGAAGTTTATAGGTGTCAATCAGCTCAGCCAAAACTTCTAGCCGGCGTCGCACGAGCATCTCCGACATGCCGTGAGTGCGGGGACGATGCGTCTGTTCAGCGATGCTATTCAGCCAACCTTTCACAGTTGTAGAGTCTGTAATTATCTCCACACTCTTCATCTTCCACTTGATCGACAAATTGATACCTTTTATCGCGGCATCAAGTTCAGCGACATTCACATGTGTGTGATCATTCTTTTTTCTCAGCCAAGCACCGTCTTCAACAACGTGATCTCCAACTTTCAATACGACACCCAAGGCGATGTTGCTGGCGTCCGTCCATACCTCTGCATGCTCTCCATTCACACACCATACTCCCGCAACCGGATCCTTCGCGTTCAACTTGTTGGTTATAGCCTCGACCATTTCTTTTACGTTGGGCGCTACGGTATCATCCCACTCTCCGGCGTTCTCCTCTATACTGCACTCGCGCCTCAGCCAGCTGCAAACGGGTCGTAACCACCCGGCACAAGGAAAATGACCCAGCCATTGACCGCATAGCGAGTACACTTTACGCTTCGTCACAACCTCAGGCATCCTAGGTAAATTACCATCTCTCGTCCAGCACAATTGATTTCCATGATTCTTCACACGCAAGCCTAGCACACGCCCGCCATTCAGTTCTTCAGGGTCTTTTGTGGTTAATCCATATCGATTGAGATGCGCTTTCACATCAGCAACATCAATCTCACTGGATTTGACAATAATATCATCAACATAGTGATCGACTGAGCGATGCACACGATCATTTTGTTCCAGTATATACTGTAAGATTTTCGTCATCACCTTGGGACCAATGTTGACACCGAATCCGAGGCGAGTCATCACATATTTTTTACCGTTGAATTTCACAACCTGATAGCGCCACAAAGATTGGTCAATATGAATCTGCAAATATGCTTTCCGCAAATCCAACAATTTCACAGATGTTCCAAGTCTACGCCAATCACGCAGCTTCTCGTCGCATATTGCTGTGTCGTTTCCGGGAGCGCTTTTGATGTAGCGGTTTAACCATCGGTAGTCAAGGACAGGTCGTACTTTGTTCTTCTTCTCTTGTCGGACAGCCATAAGTGGAATCACGCTCTCAATCTCGCCGTGTTGTACTCTATCATACTCCACTAGAACACCCTCCTCTATCCATGTGCACACTTCTTTCTCGAATTCATCACGATTGCACTCTTTCACATGATAGTTTGCCTTAAACGTTGGCGCAGACGGGGGGACATTGAGCCACTCCCATTTGACAATCCACTTTGAATTGTCGAATCTTGCCGTGAAGTCTCTCTCGGTGATGTCATTCTCAACAGTAGCCGCGGCGCAGCCAGTATCCACCTTTCTCAAAAAGGAAATTTCACCAGTACTCGATACAGAAATACCACCAAATGCAGTAATCATGTCCATTCCACAGATCATATCCACGTCATACGGTAGGTAATTATTTTCGCATACCCATGTATTAAATCGTGTAAGATAACAGTCTTCATGAACTCTAATGTCATTCCAACAAACGCGATTCTTCAACGTAAGAGTGGTGCCATTCATAATTTTTAGTGGCAAACGACTCATCGTCACACACCTTTGCATTCTGTTGGCAATTCTTCTCGTTACAATCGAGTGCGTGCTACCAGTATCTACTAACGCACACACTGGCGTACCGTCCAACTGGATGTTGACTACAGATCGCGGGGAGTGGTGGACGGCACTGTGGATGTAACCGCTCCCCGCTTCTCGTTTCCCGAATTATCCTGTCTTTCCGTCCTCGATGCATTTTGCATCATACAGTTGCGCGCAATGTGACCGGTCCGATTGCACAAAAAACAGCGACGCGTCTCGACACTTGGCTTTCTGCAATGTCTCGACAAATGTCCGGTGATTCCGCAGTTAAAACACTTTGGAGACGCAGCAAAACCATGCACATGCTCCCTGGATAACAGTCCAGCTTGCACTTGTTTTGCGCAGTTGAGGACGTTCACAATATTCAACTCCGCCCCATGCAACGCTCTTACCGAATCTTGAAGAGCTTGCGGCAATCCATTCAGAAATTGGCAAGCAACCCACGCGTCATTGACATTAGTGGAGACACATTTCGCCAATTGCCGCAGATCTGACAAGAAGTCGTCCAGCGTCTCATGCTCACGCAAGCAGCGGCCGGTGAACTTGGCATAAGCTGAGCACGCCGTCATTCCGAATGTCTTTCGCAGTGCAGACACAACGCTATCATAGCTGTTCTTGTCGACATCTGGCAATTGTTGGTAGACTCTGTAAGCTGGACCTTCCAGAAACAAGGGCAATACCACACCGAAATCTTCGATTCCCTTGATCTTTGAGCCGAATTTCAACTTCTCCAGCCAGGTTTCCAGGTCTCCAGAACCATCAAACTTTGAGACGACATCGGTAAGCTTTACAGAATCCATGGTAGAAGCCATTTGTCAGTGTTTTTGGTTCGGTGCCCAGTATGCCAGGTGTTGGAAATGGAAGGCGACTTGAAAACACACAGATGAAGCAAGATTGGACAAAGAATGAATGTCGGCAAGAAAATGAAAATCCGTTTTCTGCAGGTGATGCCGTGTTCTTGAAACCGAGAAACCCGTCATGCACGGCTCGCTGGACTGGTCCACACAGAATCTCGCGCGTACCCAACAGTTGGTCGGTGGATTTGGGTGATGGTATATCTAGACACGTCAGTCACGTAAGAAGAGTGAGTGATGATTCACATACTGCAGAGGACAGTCCTGCAGCTGAGCAAGAGTCTAGTCAGAGCGCGGAAGAAAGCAATGTGGGAGATGAAGCAATCGCGCTCAGGCCGAATGTCAACAGTCGGGTGTGGTATAACAGATTACATACTGATCGAAATAGCTTGTGATTTATTAACACAAGCAAACAAGCAGTGAACAAGATTATAAAGCACAAGAGAAGCTACAACGTCGTACTCTGCAACAAAGCCACCACACCTGCACACTAGACACACACACACACACGTCACTCTCCGCTCACTCAACACCAACTGCCCTCTCCTCTCTCACAACGCATCATTCACTCGGATACAGCCATACAGATTACACATACACGTATCAAATGACAATTCTGCAAGCAACAGTGCATTCACACGGACAGATGCATGCATGCACACACACATACGTGCACACACACATACATACATGCATACACCGTATTTAGACACATATATGACTCAACCACAACTGAAAAGCATTTGCGGAGTATAACAGCGCACACAATCTCTCACAGTGTTATTATTCTTTAGTATGTTATACTCTTGAAACACTGTATGAAACAAATGTTACATATGTGTAACATGGCGTCTATAGGGTAAAATTAATTTTAAATCTTATTTTGAATGTATTTAATTGTGAATTTTACTTGATTTTTGCTTGGTTTTTTCATTTTATTTCCAGTTAGTTTCCTTTTTATTGAGTTGATCTTAACTCGTTCAGTTGTAGTTTTGTTTCTGGTAATATATAACACCAATAAAAATCCCGCCCAGATGAAGGTCATTGATCTAATTTTCGCCAATATTTTTCCCACCACGATCGATCATATTCTGTGTGTGTGTATGTGTGTGTGTGTGTGTGTGTGTGTGTGTGTGTGTGCGTGTGTGTGTGTGTGTGTGACACTCATCATGCTGTCTCTTGTCAATGGGTAATTTCTCCGACAAACATTCACACTAATTGTGCGCCACACACAAGCCTATGACAGAGGATGTTTTTATCTTTGTGTATACACGTGTGTGTAAGCGTGTGTGTGTGTGTCTGTGTGTGTGTGTGTGTTAAAGAGAGAGAGAGTGTGTGTATTGAAAATATCGTGTAGTTTTTGGATGTGGCTGATTCGTTTAGCGGCTTTCTTTACACACGTTATTCAGTGTATTATCATTTTTGTTCATTTATTTCAATGCATGTATTAATTTATTTTAATATATTTGTTTATTTTGATTTTTTTTCTATATTTTGTGTTCGCATTTGTTACGGTATCTCAGGTGAGGTTGACACGCAGGTCACCTACACGATCAAGTTCAATGACCTGCCGTCACAACGGCGGCGGGCCAGTGGCGGCGCGGCCAGTGGTGGCGCGGCCAGTAGTGGCGCGGCCACTGGACCATTAGCTGACAAGACATGTCCGCGCTGTTCTCACACTGAGATGAGCTACGCCACTGCACAACTTCGCTCGGCAGACGAGGGACAAACCATCTTCTACACGTGTGTCAAGTGCAGGTCAGGTCACGCGGGGTCATTGACCTTTATCAGGTCATTGGTCTTTATTTAGAATTCCGAGCGTTTGACACCATGGGCAAGGCTTCATAACACATAAAATGTACCAGAATAAATGTCTAGTTCAACACAATAGAATCGGTCCAAATCATTTAAGACAATTTATTCTGTTTCAGAACGATACAAATTTATTGTTTGTTGTGATTACTTTATGAGCAATATTCCCACGTAGTCTTATAATTTTTATAGTGTATGTCTTTAATTATATGTATTGTATGTATTGTATGTCTTTAATTATAATTTTAGAAGTAGATCATAGTTATAACGCTATGAGAATAAGGGAAAACGGTTATGAGATTTATTTCATACTTTTTCACCTTTTATTCCAGACATATGTTCATTTATTGAGCGAATTTTCATATGTCTGACCTGTTTTGTCTGTTGCTCTCTCTCTCTCTCTCTGTCTCTGTAATTCCACTCTTCTCTGCCATCCTGATTTCTATTCTCCGGTCTTGTTCAATACATGCGCCAGTTTGTTCAGTTCGTAGTCGTGCGTGTGCGCGTTTGTAATCAGGTCGCTTCGGTAACACTCGAACCGAGGCGAAATTGCACCATTGAAGCCATCCGGGCTGACATACATTTGTGTGTATGTCCGTGTGTCTGTGTGTGTCTGTGATTCAGGTTTAAATTTTCCGAGAACTCGTGAGAAATGAGAGCTGCATCTTCCGTTGCTGCAGTACATTATGCTGTTGTTTCTTGCTAAATTCATCTGTTTAATGTACATATGTATATGTACATGTACATGTGTATATTGAATAAACTTTTACATATTGTGGTTTGATAAAATTTAAACAGTAAAATGTCCTTGAGCTCTTTGATCGTCCAATATATTGAAACGGTATGAAAGTTCTACGAATACGCGACTTACAATTGTAACCAGGTCACATCAAGATTTGTTGTGTTCAACTGCTGCCAACGCTACAATAAACATGATGGCATATTTAGTTCTATATCCGTGTATATATGCAATTTTTATGGAAAATATCAAACAGCTAAACTACCCACAAAACCGAACACACACGCTGCGTTTATGAACACGCTTAAACATGTTCAGACATGTTTAAACATGTCTGAACATATTTCATTCAAATCTCGCGCAAATGTTACAGCGACACTTCACAGAAAAGCACACACACACACTTTTCAATGGCCAATACCAGAGCTCAAATTTGATAATTGACATACACACATACATACACACTCATGCTCATACATATGCGCATACATACACATACCCATTCATAATATTTGTTTTTCTCAGTTAGTGCTCGTAGACTAAGTGTAGTAATTGTATGAATTTCACATGGACAACGTGATTTAATTTGCAAACAATGCAAATTTTCCGTCTACTGTGCTATTTTTGTATTTTTATTTCTTCGATTTTCACTCCAGCACAGCTTTAATATTTAAACGTGTATATATCAATAAAATGGATCGGGTATTTTTACCGCTTTGCTACAACTTTGCTTGGACATTCAAATATAGGGTTTTGTCCGGGCTGAAAATGCGTCCAAACCTGTTCAACGTCAAATGGCGCTGCATTCACTCACTCTCTCTCTACACCTCTGTGCGTGAGCTCTTGGACGAGTGCAGACTGCTGAACTCTGTGAAGCGAATGGTGCGCAGGAACGTGTCACGAAACTCCTTGGTGAACATGCAGTAGATATAGAACGTAGCCGAATAGTTGACCATCTCGAGAATGTTGGCGACTGCGCGGAACACTTGGAATGGATAGGAGAACATGAGACTTCGGCTGAACGACACGGACAGCACAGCCATAGGCAAGTTGCACACGAAGAACAGCAGGGCCGTCGAGATAAGCAGCATCATGAGACGATGTTCATCTTGATGTTGCACGCGCTGTTCCCGTGTCACTTGTTGCATGGCCCTGCGCTTGCGGCACACACGACGATAAGACCAGTAGATGTGTGTGTTGAGATAGGCGATGAGGATGGTGGGAGCGAGCTTGTAGCCGATCTTGAGCAGCCACTTGTAGGCGAGGTAGTAGGAAGTCTTGGTGAAGGCCGTGTTCTCCTCGATCTTGTAGGTCTCTTGCTGTTCGGCCTGGTCGGGCGGGCATGTTACGACGAACATGCGCAGAACATAGGGCAGGTGAAGAAGGAAGGTGCCTGCTGACACCCCCGCCAGGATCAGCCACACTCTACCATCACTCTTGGTCTGGTTGTGCGCGCGCACTGGGTGACATACACTGATGTACCTCTCCACCGTGAGTACAACCAACATGAGCGCCGACAATCCTGCCCACACGACAACAAATAACAGTAACATCAACGTTGATATCAACAACAACATCAATGCTGTCATCAACAGTAACAACATCAGCAATAATAAAAATTAATTTGAGTAAATTGAACGATTATGGTGGTGATTTTTATGATTTTGTCAGAAATAAATTACGATAAAATACTGTATCATCCGGTTAATGCCTATGTTTATATTCTATTTGTACATACGTGTGTATGTGTTTGTGTTTGTTGGTGTGTGTGTGTGTGTGTTTGTTGGTGTGTGTGTGTGTGTGTTTGTTGGTGTGTGTGTGTGTGTGTTTGTTGGTGTGTATGTGTGTGTGTGTGTGTGTGTGTTGGTGTCTGTGCAGCATCGTTAATATAATGGCCAGCAGCATGCAAATGAGCTGCCCTCTTGCTTTTAGTCTGATGAGAAAATCAGATTAAAAGTATATATACTATATTTCGCACGTTTTTCTGGTGGTTTTATGCAGTGAAATCAACAGAATATGCTTGTTCTAAGCTGTTTATGTGTGTGTGTGTGTGTGTGTGTGTGTGTGTGTGTGTGTGTGTGTGTCCCGAGACACACATATACAATCTTGGGTGCAGACGTGTAAAGATATATTACCCTAAGGAATTGGCACTTGTACAGACATGCACACACGCACGCACACAAACACACACACACGTAATATATACATTGTGTGTGTGTGCGTGTGTATGTGTGTATGTTGCCTTGTTCAAGGACACGCGAATGTTACAGTGTAGCATTTTTATATGTCCACATAAATGCGAGAAATATGAACGACCTTTTTCTTGTTTCTCCTTTATTCTTAACATCTTAACTATAATTTTTACCTGTCTCCATTTATCTGGTTGCATATGACCTTGAATATATTTATATATATTTTCATATATATTAACATATATATTTTATATGTGATTATGTACACTTATTAATGTACTATCAAATGTACAACTGTGGTTTTCGTATTTCTTAACCTTTTTTTCTAATAATATTGATATTTGTGTGTGTCTCTTGATGATCAAGGTGCATGGGTATTGTAGAGTTCACTCTCTTATACCTTGTTTGTTAATAATCTCACTCTCTTATACCTTATTGACTCATATTTATTGCTCTTGATTGTTATTTATTACTTATTTATTAATATTTATTCTTATTTATTGATGGTTGTTATTTACTGAATCTCATATTTATTGTTGATTGTTATTAATAATAACAATCATAAAACATGAATCTACATTTATGAATAACTTTACTCATGAATAACTTATTATTCATTGAGGAACGTGGGCGGAGTGACATTATGGAGTGTTATCGGACGATGGTTTATTATTTATTGTTATTTATTTATTATTTTCTTTCCAACTCTCTTTCTAGACTTTTTTCTTTTCGAACTCTCTTTCTCTCTTAGTCTTTGGGCGATTTCGGTACATGGGGCCACCTTAGGGTGGTAATAGTGCTTGCACTCTTCCCATGCTACTGGATTTGCCTGTAATTAATAATAACAATAATAATAATAATATTGATCATTATAAGTCACCAATGAAGGCGTTGCCCAGATACAGTTCAAGTCGGGCGAAATAGAAGGCTGTCGTGTAGCTATGCCACGAGGACGTTTCTGTATGGTTCAACATGCGTACGCAAAACGGCACAGCCACTCCGAGGGCTGCCAGCGAGGACACCGCATAACCTGCACGTAAACACACACACATACATGCACACACACACATATGCGAATCAGAGGCGACGCTAGGATTTTTTCCCGGGGCGGGACGAAACCATACTTGATATGTTTATGATCAAACATTTGTGGGGGCTTGGTACATATTTTGGAGGATTCAATCCCTCCATGGTCCTCCTTTTAGAGACGCCACTGACCTAAATACATACACGCATACATACAAATTATGATTATTATCATATTATAATGTAATCAAATTTATATGGGTATATCGTCTTTTTTTAAGCTGCTTAAGAGTATTACCGGCGAAAAAAGAAAGAGTATGTGAGTAAGAGAGAGAGAGAGAGAGAGAGGGGGATGGGTGGTTCATACGACGCTCTTGTGCATATTTGCACGACATGTGGCTGTCGCGTCGAAATCGACGAGCGAGATCGTCGTTGTCGACGCGGCTGTTTGTCATATAAATGACATTATTCGTAGCTGACACCGCCCGCCGACAAAGACGCGCACACAGAACAAATTTCACTTGGAGTTGAAATATATGAGCTCCAATTCCGCATATGCATTGTTCTTTGAATTTGCATGAAATTCAATCAAATTTGTGGTATATCAATGAGGTATATCATTATTTCGTAGGAGAATGATTTTTTAAATCAAAGTATTTGTTTTAATTCCTTGTTTTTATTGCTGGGGACAGCTGTTCTGTTTGGAGTCTTGCCTACGTACGCCTCTGTGGATATTGCAAGCTAGGGAATATCGTTGTGAAGTCGTTTATGTGCGCAGTGCAGCGACAAATAAATTTGACAACCACACATTTTGTCTGTCCGCATCCGTCCTCTCTTCTCATTCTCTATCTCCTCTCTCCGCTGATTCTCACATCCTCTCCATCGTGCTTTGTGTATCTACATTCGTGTGTGTGTGTGTGTGTGTTTGTGTTTGCTGAGCAATAGTGGAATGCGAGGGTCGCACTCATGCAAATTGTCATATTTGTCATCGTTATTCAATGCGTGCAAGCACACACACACGTACACACACACACACACAGACATACAGACACACACGCACCCACACACACACACACACACACACATACACACAGAGTCAAACCCAAGCTGTGTGTGCATGCGAGATGAGATTTTTCGCAGAGAGAATACTAGTGTTGTCTTTTACCACTAATCTGAGCTGAGTTTTATGAAACAAACTAGATAAATAATGTGGTTTCAACGAACACAAGCCAAAAGAGAAACGTCTATTCTGAAGTAAAGAGAAATAAAGAGATGGAAAACGATAAAAGCACGCGCAAACACACTCACTCTCACAACTTCCCCGGCAAAGATCACACTTCCACGTCCCATCTTCACTCGACACCGATGTAAAAATAGCCGCTGACACGCTGACAGATGAAACCTTGCTTCATCGAGCGGTCTAATTACCAAGGACCCTTGCAAACTCACACACACGCTCTCTACCACACATGCACCCTCTCACCACGCATTCACACATCACACTCGTAAACCTGCAGCAACGCATCCGATACGAAAATATTCAAAGCTAAACACGTTTTTTCACATTTATCTATGGGCTTCTATTTTTTCATAAACTTGGAATATTCTAACGCATGTTTTGTGGATAATTCATGAACAGAGATGTTTCAATATATTTGTATTTATCAAACCAAGAAAAGCTCACATTTTTCATTTTGCTCAGCACATTTTGCTCAACATTTCGGTGTGTGCGGTGTAATTTGAGCGGAAGGAGGTGCTTATGGTGTAATGTAGCGTGAAGTTGAATTATCTATCTTGAGCGTCATCGGTTGATACAGCGCATTACGTTTCGTACAATGATGCGAAAAACATCTAAATTGTGTCCCGTGAAATGAAATAATATAATGTATTTATTTAAATGAAAATTTAAATGAAATGTCTGTTTTAAATCAATAATAAAATCCCAAGGTATAAATTAGAAATTATATTAATATTTACCAAAATATGTCAAGTATCAACGATTTGAAATAATACGAAATATTTTCATAATCTTCTGTGATTTTTTATTTGAATGAAAATGTTTATTAATTATTTCTAGTAGGGTATTTTTATATTAGGTATGCATCTTAATAATCCTATATTTTATTTGAATATTAACAAGTAGAGCTCAAAATGCGTGTCTGTCTGTGAGTGTGTGTGCATGTGTGTGAGTGTATATTAGTGAATATCTGTATTATCCGTGAGTGAGTTTCACCTCGCATGTAGCGGTAGGCCACCCCTCTCATATTGGCTCGTGTCAGAACTAGCAGGTTGAGCAAGTTGCCTATAATTCCAACCACACACACCATGGGCATCACAATGCCGTATACATGATACCGCAGCAAGTACATCTGCTCTATGTGATGCTGCAGCTGTGAGGCGTTGAGAGGGGGCTGTGTGGAGGAGCACAACGACCCCTCGGAGGATGAAGCTGGTGAAGTCGTATTGTTCATCAGGGCTGCCAGGGACGCGCGAGCTGATGTCACAGAACTGGCCACCGAGGCGTGCGCCTCAGACATCGGTCCTCCAAAACCCCTCCTTGACCTGCCTTGACCAGTGACCCCGCCCTACAGCCCGGGGGCACGCTAGCTGCAGGTCAAGCTAGGAGTCATCAAACGAAATTGAAACCACAACACACACACACACACACACACACACGAGGCCCTGCACTGTAGCAGTGTCTAGGAACTGATAACCAGTATCTATGCTATCAGTAACTCATCGACATGCTGTGAATGTGCTGCTGAACATTCTCCTCTTGCGTCTTCACATAGACCAGCTGCGTGTGCTAGCATTATGCATGTCTGGTGATGAATCAGTGAAGAAATGGGACACAGATAAAATCACCCATCCACAAACACACACAAACACACTCTTTTGCAGTTCGCAAGCGAATGCTGCTAGGATACGTTGGTTGAGAAGGTAACATACACACACACACACACGCACACACACACGTATCAAGTGCCAGAGAAGTGTTGTGGTCGTGGTATGTTCGACACAACTGAATCGTCGGGCACGATGATAAGAGGATGAGTGCAGATTGGCCAGAAGTGGTGGAGTTATGCGCACGCGCAGGTTCACCAGCGCTGCTCTCGGTTTGCAGTTTGCGGTGGAACGCACGATTTTTGGCGTTTTCTAGCTGTGGATTGGCTGTTAATTAAGAATGTCGACGATTTTGGCGCTGACAGCACGGATGTGGCGTAGGTTTCCCGAGGTAATCGGAAAGTAAAAATCAATATTATTATTAATTAGAGGCAAATCCAGTAGTATGGGGGAAGAGTGCAGGCACTACCCTGCGGTGGCCCCATGTGTACTTTAAGCGCCCAAAAGATGTAGAGAGAAAGAGAGTTTGAAAAGTAAGGGTTTCAGTAAGAAAGATGAAAGCGAATGAAGCAAGAATCACAAGAATTAAACGATGAACCAAATGAAATTATGAAATCAAAAGCCTAAATGAAAGCGTATAAAATACAATTAACATTTTGAAATAGCGGCTTATGTTGCATATTTTTGCATTTATTTGTTCTGCTTTTTCGCTCCTGCTGAGAAGTGGACATGTTCACCAACAGCGCGTGACGTCACAAGTGCCCACCTGGGAGGGTGTAATGGCAAGCCTCATGAGTACGGCTCAAAACTGCATAGCTCCCCATGGACATAGCTCGTATTGTTCCATTAGGGCAAAAAAGAGTTGTTCCATTAGGACAAAAAGCATTGCAAGCCAGCACATTACTCACGGTGAGTATATGGGTAGAATTTAAATTTTTCCTATATTTTTTATATTTTTTCCATTTTTTTAAAATATATTTTCCTATATTCAATTTATTCGATACTACGCGGAATGTTCTATTATTTAATTTGTATTTTTTTTTATATTTGTATTCTGATAAAATGAAACTTTTATGGTAAATTTTGATGAAAATTTGTAAATTTGTTTGAGTGTAAATACTTTCGCTAGAATGTCATTATTTTTGACTGGCAGCATTCGTATGGATGTTTGCCAAAATATTGCGCGCTCGCATGTCTTGGTGTTTTCCTCATTTGTGTTTTGAGTTGATTTGCCGTTTTCAACAAATACTGGTTTGTATTTTGTCTGTGTTTATGCTGCAAATTCATAGTTTTTTGTGAAATGCCAGATATGGTGAATTTTTTACTGCTTGATTGGTTTTCTCTATAATGGTAGGACACAAAATTCACCGCTTATGCACCCTAATATCTACAAAATTGTGGCACACACTTATAATATTGGTGAAATTAGCCTAGTCAATCTTCTAAATGAATTCGGTATTTGAGTTTGAATTCGTTATTTAATTAAGTGTAACGTGTGTGTGTTTCTATGGCGCAATCGTGGTTGAATTATGGTGTTAACTCACAGCTTCAAGGTATACCAGACTAGCGGAAACGGGGGAAATTTTGGAATTTAGCGCAAGTTGCGCTATCGCTCGTGAAATTGTTTGTTCATAACAAAACCTCAGCTAATTTGCCAGGTGATTGAATAACCACCGCTACCGCTTGTCAGTATTATTATCTGCCGATGGTTGATTAGGTTGATCTGTGTGCTGCTGCTGGTGGCATTACTTTTCGGCCAGCATAAATGGCGCTGGTTGAGTCGCAGCGGCAAATTCTGGCTGCACTGCTGGCCGTGGAAGGCTGTTGTCTGCCTTCAAGCGTGTTTCTCTACGGCCACCGCAGCACTGGCAAATACACGGCTCTTGGCCTCGCACTGAACTCTTTCTCGGGCGTCGCCGTCTGGGTCGATTGTGTGGAGGCCTACACTGCGCCACTTTTGTATCAGCTGCTGCTGCAACGCCTCGCCGAGCAACTCCGCGCCAAAGAACTGGGTGCTCAGGGAATATCTCATGAAGATGCTGAACAAGTGTTGGTCAGATCGGTTCCCAACTCTGATGTGTTTGTTAGGCAGCTCCGAGACCTGATTTCCTCACCATCTTCATCGACATCATCAGGCCAATCTCCTGCACTGATCTTTGTTCTTGAACGTGCTGAACGTCTTCGTGAGCTGTCCTCTGGAGGCGGCGTGTTGGCCACCTTGCTCCGGCTGCAGGAGGTGAGTGGCGTCAACTGTTGTTGCGTGCTCATATCGACCGTCGTGTGGGACAAATTCGCCTCGCCCGCCTGTCCACCGCCACCTTTGCGGCTTCACTTTCCGCAGTTCTCCCGCCAACAACTGCATCAACTACTGACGGCAGATGGCGCCACTGAGGCGGTGGGAGATGTAGATGCACGTGTCTACGATAATTTTGTGCACGTGTTGTTGTTCACCACGTACGCCACGTGTCGTGACGTGTGTGAGCTGCGCCACGTGGCTGCCACGTGTTGGCCTCATTACGTGCGGCCCGTGCGACAGGGGGATATCGTGTCGTCTGACTTGCGCGCGCTCTGGAAAAATATCGAGCCGCACCTGCGCGCCGCAAGCCGACACATCTTCATGCGCCAGTCAACCACCGGCGTTTCAACTCAGCAACCACAACACCAGCAGTCGATGGGCAGCGTGGAGAATGGCGATTCTGGTAGAGGTATAAGTGGAGGAGGTGGTTCTGGTAGAGGTGGAAGTGTGGACGGAGGTGGTGAGATGGGTTGTGACCTGGGGCGCCTCAACGCCGAACTGCCGTTCTACTCCAAGTTCCTGCTGATTGCCGCCTTCCTCGCCTCCTACAACCCGGCCAAGACGGACCGGCGGTTTTTTGTGAACGCGCGGCACAAGCGAAGACGACAAGCAGTTCGACCGCCTAAATCAGCTTCCCGTCGCGGCCAAGAGATGGCGCTGATGGCGGGTCCGCGCACGTTTCCTCTGCACCGGTTGATGGCCATCTTTTTCTTCATAGTTGAGGATCGCGTCACTCCCAGCGTGCACTTGTACTCGCAGCTGATGTCGCTCGTCTCGCTGCGTCTGCTCGCGCGCGTCACAGTGCCTGATAACATTGACACGTGCAAACTGCGCTGTCTCACCGGATTGAGCACCACGCGGGCCATCGCTGCCTCGGTCGATTTCGCCCTCGATCGCTATCTCTATGATTTTGTGTGATTTAGCGGTGTTTGTGTGAGAGAATAGAATGTGGGTTACTAGGTCATATTGATGATGAGAAAGTAGGTCACTGTGTCATTCCGTCATATTTCCCATTTTCCTTCCTTTTCCTTCCTTTGTTTATATTATTTCCTCTAGTCATTCATTTTGCTTGTATCAATGTGTTCTGTGTTGCTTTTTGTCTATTTTTTCATTTTTTATTCATTTTGTTTGTGCCGATGTAATATTCTTCGTTGTGATAATGAATGTGATCTGATTAATGGTGTCATTGTGGCTGTATGCTGGAACTGTTGCTGAAAATACATGTTGAGTGTTTCTCAGTGTTTTACTGTCGCCTTCGATAAAAATGTGTCATCTTGAGATTAATTTATGCCTATTAATATTTTATTGTATAATGAACCATGCGTAGGCGCTCATATTCGAATGTCAAAATTATTTTAACTAGCTGTTGTAGTCTTATTAACGAAATATTATTTGTTTTTTAATTAACCCGGCTTGTTGGAAGTCTTGTGTGATTATAAACGTAGAATTATTTCATTTACATATTGCCAATTTTTCTATTACAACAGGTGAGTTTGTGACAGAATTTGTGCATTGGCGCCAGTTTGTGATGCGCGTGCGTTACCACGTGACGGCTGCTGCACGCGCGCTCGTGGCGAGGGCACCTCCACCTGCCACCTCCACGTGCGCGCGCCATTATTGTCTCAGATCTCCGGTGCTGAATCACTTTGAGACGCTGAAATTGTCGCCACAGTACGATATTGACGATGAGGCGTTAACGGCGCGCTTTCGTCAATTGCAAAATGTCACTCATCCAGATAAATTCAGCAACAAACCGGAGGTACTTCTGCGAGTGATTCACGTGACGTTCAATGTTAATATTGTTTTTTTGATAGCTGGAATTATTTATACAGAAACATATATATATATATATATATATATATATATATATATATATATATATATATAATTGTAGATGATTTTCTAGTGATATCTCCCGCTATATAATTTATGCAAACAATATTTACTTTATGTATATTTTCACCTTTTTTGTGTCGTAAGTTTCACTAATTTCCAACACCAATTTAGAAGAAATTTCACTCATTTTTAATATTTTTGTGGAAAATATTCAGCATGAAATAATATTTTTTGGTACTTTTTTGGAGGGGCTTTATTATATGTGTGTGCGTGTGTGTGTGTGTGTACATGCAGGCGGAGCAGAATTCGGCCAATGAGAGATCTTCAGCCATCAACGAGGCGTATTCTGTGCTGAAAGATCCGCTAGCTCGCAGTGTTCATCTCCTACATCTGGCCGGATTCCCGCTGCAGGAAGATGCGGTCGGTGAATTGCACGTGTATTCACAAAAAATAACACACACAAATAGCTTTCCTACTGGGCTTATTTTTAACTGTTCTTTGTTTTATGACATCTGTGCTTTCTGGAATATTAAAATGTAAGCTATTTGATTTATAACACGGAATAGATGACAGTTTACAACCGATATGTGCAATTGTTTATAAGAACTTCCAAGGCGAGGAATTAAACAGAGTAATATACAGACGAAGGAATCGTTTTGGATAAGATCACTCAATAGATAAATGCATGATTTTCTGACATAAAGGACGAGTTATTGAATAATGGAAAATGTCGGGATTATGTTTAATAATTATAATGTATATGAATTTTTAATGATCGGAGATTTATGTTTTTTTCTCATTTTTGAAATGTTTTCTCTAGCTGTATATTGCATATAAAATAATATACACATATTTGATAGCCTTGTTGTATAGTGATGTGTTTGTGTGTGTTTGTGTGTGTGTGTGTGTGTGTGTGTGTGTGTGTGTGTGTGTGTGAAGAGTGATGTAGATGCCCAATTTTTGGCTGAAGTAATGGAGATAAATGAACAATTAGCTGCTGTTTCCAGCCCCACTCAACTACTGACAGTCAAGCGGAACAACCTGCGCATCCTTCACTCTCTCTACTCGTAACAAACACTCTCTAACTCTCTCCATCTATCCACCTGTCTTTCCGTTTATATACCTGTCTATCTATACCTATCTATGTGTCTATCTATATATCTATCTATCTATCTATATATCTATCTATCTCTATCTGTCTATCTATCTATCTATCTGCCTATCCATCTATCTATGTGTCTATCTATCTATGTGTCTATCTATCTATCGGTCTATCTATCTATCTATAGCTATCTATCTATCTGTCTATCTATAAATATATTTCTTTTTATTTATTCACCTACGTATCCATGTGTTTATTTATCTCTATTTGTCTCTTTCTATCCATCTGTCTATACCTCACTGTTGTTTTATTTTCGATGCTGGTGTATTAGTTGGTAGAATTAATATCTTCCAGGGTGAATATCTTTTTTATACCTGAAAGAGATTTGTCTCAAATATGTCGAATCAAAAATGCCGCTAAATTGGGATTGTTCGTAGCTCACGGATTCATTTTTGGCATTCAGGTCGATGGCGGAGGCGTTTCAAGCGCGGAATTACGTGCGCGCTCGTGAAATTGCCTACAAAATAAAATATTACGCCAATATTGACGAAAAAGTACGCAATTATGAAATGGAGCACAATATTATGTGAGCTGGTATAGAATCTATAGATGATGACAATAATTCATTGAAGTCTTGTAGTTTTTCTTCTAGATTAAAGGTGACAGTGTGTGTGTGTGTGGTTTGTTCAATTGATATTAACATTGTAGTGAATTTTTTGGTGTATTTTAAACTGTGCACGATGCTATGGTATGTTTATTTATTTCAATTGCGCGTGTATTTTTGTTATGATTTCGGTGGGGAAAATGTATAATCTGGAAAGTTTGAGCTACATTCAAATTAATTATTTCATTGTAAATGCGTGACAAATATTATCTGGGACCTCAATATTCAAAAGTGGTTTTCCGATCAATATTTTGAAAAAAGTGTTGTTTTTAAACGCGAATTTGCGAATTTTTGCTTGTGTAGTAGTACAAACATGATTGTGTTTTCTCGCCAAGGATGTTTCTACTGTGTTTCTTGCATTTTATGAGCGTTCATGTTTTACCAGGAATGTTTCAATGTGTGTTTGTATGCGTGTATGTGATATTGTACTTGTATTTGCGTTTTATTGTGTGAGATAGTTGGTGTGTATGTTTGCCCTTGTGTGTGTGTGTGTGTGTAAAAGCGTTCATTACATGAGCAATGTATGTGGATTCAATGTTTCAAAGGATTCCCCCACGTAATAAATAATTTACCTGAGCCCAATCTTGTTAACAGCTCAGATTATTACAGGGAAAAATACTGTGTTTCCCCGTGTGAACATTTAAAGGATTACACACACTTTTCCTACACACACACACATAGATCATTGCATTTTTAAGAATCGTACACAAGCAGCAATAAATAACGTTTGTACATATATGTGTGTGTGTGTTTGGTAGTTTAATAATCTCATCATTTGATGACGTGTTGGATATCTCCACACCGCATTGCTGCGTCATGGTCATGTACATACAGATACACACACACACACACACACACATACATACACACGGACATGCGCCTGTGTGTGTGTGTGTGTGTGCTGAAGATAATGTGCGGTATAAACCAGTTCTGTTGCCGACTTGTATCGCCTCGGGCTTGGATTAGCCTGCTGGAAAATCCTTCTTGTTTGTCGTTATGTCACGCATGCACGCGCACAGACACACACACACACACACACACACACACAAACACACACACACACACACACACATGCACATAAGCCGGTAGAGTTGTATATATGAGAGCGCAGCGAAGAACAAGGCCTGATTTCGCCCGCGGAGGTGCCATTGATTGTGAAGCACGCACGTAGCTGGCGCAAGAACTTCTGGTTAATTCAGTGTGGCCGTGAAATAAACAAACAAAGGCAAGTGTTTAGCATATTTCTCGGTAGAATTAAGAATATTGTGTTTCTTTAATCTCTGTTGGTGATCAGATGGATAGTTTTATCAGAATTTAGACTTAATCTAATTCAGATGCTTGCAATATTGTTTTATCAGTGAATTTATTATTATAATGATTATTAGAATTATTATTAGAATTTATTAATTGATTAGCATCGAGGTTGTTTTTGTGTGCAGTTCGAAGACATCAGAACAAGCAAATGATACTATAGAAAAATTATTTTAGAATATTTCACGATAGCCATTTTTGTCTTGTGTGAAAAATGCCAGGACTCCGTGATGTCAGAAAAGAGGAGGATGTTGAGTGTCTCATGCACGTGCGCTGTCATTTTATTATTGACGGACGCGAGTTTTGGCGCGCCAGGACGCTCGAACTCTGGCCAGAGTTCTTCTACCATTGTCTTCACTGATCAACCTGGCTCTGGGCACGTACGCAACGGAAACCCAAACAGAAGCAACGGGGGACATTCAGGTGAACACACACACACATACACATACAGACAGTTTAGTTCTCTAAACAGTTAACAGTGTTAGGTTGTGTTTTAGTGATATATTAGATCATATCTCGTTAATGTCTATCTTATAGAGTGTCGTGCATTTCTATTTATCTAATATATCACAGCGGAGAATTAAAGGTAAAATTGATGTTAATTTAACTTTACGTTTAATTCACAATCCCGTGCCGTCTGTACTACAATAATATCTATTTCATCGTGTTAGTGTTATATTAGATCTGATATATTATATCCAATATAGCAATTCCTTCGTCAATTTGTCAATCACGATCGAAGACAATTTCAACACATCGATAATTACATTTCACTCATTAGGTTGTGTGTTTGTGTGTTAGTGTTAGGTTGTAATATAATAGTACACACTTTTTCGTCTTCGTTTTTCTCAAAATTTACGCGTCCGTTCTAATATTTGTGTGCGCTATAGTAAATGCACGTTGTTGTATCATGCTGTTAAGGGGTTGGTAATTAATTGGACAAACCGTTGTGGCTTGTGCCTTGGAATTATGTTGAATTTTCGCGGTTATATTCACGTATGTTTATGAAAAATGAGCTGGAAATAGAGAAATAAATTTTTTTTCGTTCAAACTTCCACTGTGTCGGTTCTGTTGCTAAATTGTGCGGTGTTTTTTTATTGGTTTCGCTGCCAGCCGAAACTGACGCGTCGACAAATCTCTTCAGCAACGGAACTCACCAGTTGAACGAGGGAGAGGCCTCGAGCGCTCTGGTCTTCTCTCAGACCAGTCCCGACGGTCAAAACGTCCAGACAGCAAACATCAACACCAACGTGCACTCGAACCAACAGAGTGAAGGTGGTGGAGGAACAATGAGCGCCAATAATTCGGCCAATGTCAATGTGTTCCTCCATCAAACCAATGCCAACAACGTGGTCAACGTGGAAAGAGGTCACGAAGGAGTTGTGATAGTTAATGATCAGGGAACTCCAAATGGTGAGTACTTCACGCCACACGCCACGTGATTTCATGATGAAATAGGACATTATTCTAATGAATATAACATCTAAACAACTTACAGCACATATTTGGGTATAATTAAGTATTTTCAGTGTGGTACACACGAATTGTAGACTGTAGACTTTCCTTGCTTGAACTATCAAATTTGTGTGCTTTGTTCATTGTGACTTATAATGCGCTATACACTGGAATATTTCACTGACATCAGGTTTAATAGTCCGTTGCGTATTAAAGCAATCCTTAAAATATGCCACTTCATGTGTGTGTTGTGTTCAGCTAGTTGTGGTACAGGAAATGAGCTTACGCTCAGACTGTCCTGTCTCTTTCCCACACTGAATATCCAATTTATGTTTGAACTCTCCTATAGTTTTGGCCTTTACGATAGTCTTGTGTAATTTATTCCAAACATCAATTCGCCTGAATGGAAATCTGCATTTCCTTATGTCTTTTATTTGTGTGTGTGTGTGTGTGTGTGTGTGTGCGTGTGCGCGCGCGTGCAGAGGGTCACGGAGGACAGACGGTGGTCAACAACCGTCCCATTTCGCCCACTACTTCTGACAGCTCGGGATGTCGCTACACATGCAGGACAGATACGAGTCAGTTGTATTGCTGCGATGACGGCTCAGATCCTCAGAGGAACCAACTAGCAGGTGCGTGACTTGTGCCCATAATGTTGTTTTTACTTATTGAATCATATTTATATTTATTGTTGGATGTTTCTTATTGAATCATATCTATTGTTCTTGATTGTTATTTATTACTTATTTATTAATATTTATTCTTATTTATTGATGGCTGTTATTTACTGAATCACATATTTATTGTTGATTGCTATTATTTATTGAGGAACGTGGGCGGAGTGACATTATGGATTGTTATCGGATGATGGTTTATTATTTATTGTTATTTATTTATTATTTTTTTCCAACTCTCTTTCTAGACTTTTTTCTCTTCGAACTCTCTTTCTCTCTGAATCTTTTGGGCGCTTCCGGTACATGGGGCCACCTTAGGGTGGTAATAGTGCTTGCACTCTTCCCATGCTACTGGATTTGCCTGTAATTAATAATAATAATAATAATAAGATCCACTAATAGACTAAAAATCAGGGTTCTTAACCTGGGGTTCGATTGAACCCCAGGGGTTTGGTGAGTCAGTTAGTCAGGGGTTCGGTGGTTTAATTCACCCACTGGCGTATGATTCGTGACGTCAAGCTCTGCTTGGTCATCATTGGCTGCAGCTAATCACGCCACATCGCTTGTCCTTGATATCTGTGCTGCAAGCAACTCGGTCCACTCAGTAGTAGCCTACTTGTGTGACTGTCTTGATCGTACGTGATTTGTGATTTTTCTTATATAATACTTCAAACACGAAGGGTTCGATGAATGCATTTATGTAACTTGTGAGGTTCAGCAGCTGCAATAAAAGGTTGAGAACCACTGGATTAACATTTGGGACTTGGATTGCTGACTTCCCAGGAAGTACCGCTTGTAAATGACGACCTGAATGTGTTTGTGTGTCTGCAGAGGAGATTCACGGGGGATTTTGTCCACCGGCTAGACATTTGTGTCCACAGGGCGGGTTTTTCAAGCAGTGCGCCCACGATGGACAATGTCCTCCCAGCGATAAGTGCTGCTACGATACTTGCGCGAGACACCACATCTGCAAACGTCCCGACCAACAGCAACGTCTGCAACCAGCCAACTTGTGAGCTCGCGCAGCGTGGAGGTCATTTGTGTGTTTGTCTCAATCGTTTGCTGTGGCGTGCAATAAAAATGGCGCCTTCACAGAAGGATCGTTCAGAGCACAGATCAGAGGCGTGTGTGTGTGTGTGTGTGTGTGTGTGTGTCATGTGCTTGCCTGGGACAGGAAACATGATATTATTTGTGAAAAATACAAAGAGAGAGAGAGAGCGGTTAACTAATACGTTGAGACAAAAGACGTGTGGTACATCACGTAAGTGTGGAGGGATAATTGTATATTCCACCCCTCTCCCTCCACACTTGATCCGGTATCCGCTCTTGAGATACACCGTCACACAGTGATGCAGAAACTACACTACAGCACACACACACACACACGAAGATAAACAGATTGATGGAGAAACAAGCGCACTCATGGAACCCTGCCAGTCAAGCGTAAAATCCTAACTTGTTTGTGTGCTGGTGTGTGTGTATGTGCTGGTGTGTGTGTGTGTGTGTGTGTGTGTGTATGTGCTGGTGTGTGCTTAATCTTGGCTTTACAAATGGCTGAAAGTTGTAGCACGTGATGTCACAGCATTTTCGCAGAGACTTGAATACTTGCTGAATCAGCCGGTTTTCACAGAAAATATTGAGACTCGTGACTCATTGAGACAGATACATCCTAGAAAAATAATGACCACAAGTAAATGACAAATATATCCAGGAATGTTTATTCCAATTGTTTGATATTTACAAAGGAAACGACGATATTACAAAGAAAAACAATGAAAGAACACACACACAAAATCGGTTCTACGTAGTAAGTATAAACACAATTTATTGCTACGTACAAAATTCACATTGAAAAAAACATAAGAAATATTAGTAACATTTCTCCTCGATCACCAAGGCAACCATCACCATAGCAACCAACAGTTATTAACAATTGATCATACACAAACACACACACGCGTAGAAAGACAAAAATTCAAAAAGTCGTTCTGTTCCGCCTCTCTCGTAATAACTGCATTAGAATGGAAATACCTCTGGAGGACAAACAGATGTGTGTGTGTGTGTGGCTGCATGTTTGTGTTCATTTTAATGTGTGTGTGTTGGTCGCAATCAGCGTACTGATTATCAATGAAAACAGAATATTTTCGTATAAACTAAATCGATAAAAATGCCAACATATAACACACACACACATTTAGCTTCAAAACAAATTGCTCACAGGAGGTATGCGACAATTATGACGCAGTCTATTCTGTGATGTTAATTTAGTGCGTCAGTTTTGTCTGCGTAGAATAGCGGTGTTAAAACCGCGTCACGTCATGTTCCACAGAAGCACATGGCCAACAAATTAACAATCAAAACAAGGAACAAACACGCAAACATATAGAATTGCCAGGTTGAAATTGGCAACACTACAACAAGTCGGCGAAAAATCGCCAAATTTATTCGTACTGCGCAATTACAACCATCATATGAATGCCGACAATGAGGGCTGCCAGTTCGCGCACCGACTGCCACACAGAGTTGCTAGATTCCAGCAGTTCTGGCAACACTGACACGCACGCAATGTAAATGAAGCCACCGGCGGTGAACGGCAAAATCCCGGCCGAAGCAGAAATATCTACACACACACACACATGCATGCACGTCAGTTTAATCTGTGAAAGAGGACAAATATATATATATATATATATGTTTGCCAATCTATATATTAATTATTATTCCAAAATATAATTTCATTCTAGTTTGTGTATCTATATATATTCAAATTTGGTGTATTAATTGATTAGTTTCGTTTGTTTCTTCGTAAGCTCTGATTTTCCTCAATCCCAAGTGATATTTCTCAACAGGGTGGTAATATAGTGCACTTGCACTCTTCCCTGAATGCTACTGGACTTGCCTGTAATTAATAATAACAAGTTTACACACACACACACACAGAGAGACAGACAGACATACAGACCTGCTCCGTCGACCAACAGAGAGACAAGGGTGCCTGTTAAGGCGCCGATTGCAGTTAGCAATTGCAACATTATTGCACGTCGCGGACTCACTCCCGATTGTACAAGAATGGCGTAGTCGCCGATCTCGTGCGGAACCTCGTGCAAGATGATTGTCAGAGTTGTAATCACGCCTGTACACGCACACAAACACAAACATATATATATATACATATATATATATATATATATCTATATATATAAAAGAGATCCTCTGTGTGTCTGTCTGTGTGTGTGTGTGTCTGTGTGTGTGTTCGACCCTCCTTGGTCCATTTTCTATCAGCTATTATTCGGCCACCACTCAGCCTACCCGCTAACAATTTATACCATCACGTTGGAAATTTTCTTGTCTACACTTTAGATTAAATTTTAAATTTCAAAAATGAAATCAAAAAAAGTTATAGCGGTGAAAATACAAAATGAACCCTGAAAAATGCGAAAATTGTGGTCAATGCTCTGCCATCTACTCCTCATAAACCAGAAATGGTACAGCCAAACAGATTATACCACTGTGTAGAGAATTTTCTGTTCTACAAGATAGGTTATAATTCATATCCAAAAATAGAACATAAAAGATGTAAACATGACAAAATTTCAATCTATATTCAAAATTATATTTATACTCCACGCGTCCAATTTTCTATACTTTTTTCTCTATGTATCAAAAACTAATTATCACACAACTAAATAAATAATACCATCATGCTGGGAATTTTGTTTGCTACAACACGGTATAATTTTTAATTTTCCAAAGTGTATTAAAAAAAAGTTACGGCGGTGTGAAGTCAAAATGACAAAGTCAAAAATGCAAAATTAGCACTGGAAACCGTGAATGTTTTGGTAAATATTCCCCTATCTATTCCTCATAAACCAGCAATGGTACAGCTATAAAAATTATACTATTGTGTAGATAATTTTGTGTTCTACAAGAAAAGTTATAATTTATACCCACAAATGATACAAAAAATGTGTAAAATTGGCAAAATTGTCAAATACATCCAAAATTAAAATTGATCACCGGGCGCCTAAATTAATTCATTTTTCTACCTATTTCTCAGGAACTATTTGTCACACATTAAAATAAATTATATCATCGTGCTGGAAATTGTATTTTTTTAAATGCGGTATAATTCTTAATTTTCCAAAGTGTATCTGAAGGAAGTGACGGCGGTGTAAAGTCAAAAGGACATATTGCCAATTTGACAGCTATTATGCGCACTTGCGATTACACAGGAATATACTACTGTGTAGAGAATTTTGTGTTCTACAAGAAAAGGTATAATTTATACCCACAAATGATACAAAAAACGTGTAAAATTGGCAAAATTCTCAAATGCATCCAAAATTAAACTAGAACACCGGGTGACTAAAATTTATTCATTTTTCTACCCATTTCTCAGGAACTGTTTGTCATACCTTAAAATTAATTATACCATCGTGCTAGAAATGTTGTTTTCTACAATACAGTATAATTCTTAATTTTCCAAGGTGTATCTGAAGGAAGATACGGCGGTGTAAAGTCAAAATGTCATGTTGCCAATTTGACAGCTATTATGCGTACTTGCGATTACACATGAATATACACTGATTAAATTTCACTGAAGTCCAATCACAATTAAGAATGCATCATATTATCTCCAAGCATGGATGGTGTGGTTTTATTGCGTACAGTTTAATTAATGCTACACTCTACTGAATATAAAGGCTTTATTGTCCTCAATAACGTTCCGCACGACGGGCGGGTAAAATGCTATTGGGAACAAAGTAAACTACTGAATTTAATTGTGTAATTTAATTGGTTTAATTTCAAGTTGCATAAGCATAAGTTGCATAAGGATATGGGCTGCAATATCATGTAATGCCAACTTATGCTGTTTTAGCGTAAGCATTAACCTGGAATTATAGAGATGACAGAAGATTGCATTGTTTTGATAGTGTTGTGGAAAAACATGTTTTCTAAATTGAAACATAAATTTCACATTTAGACTTTTATATTAGCTATAACTTTCCTGTGGGTTTGTTTTTCTTTTTCAATTTGCACTAATTTTTTTATGAATTGAATATTAATTATATTTTATGAACTGTTCCGCACGACGGGCGAATTAAATGTATCTATAAAGAGTGGGTTTAAATGATAGCGAGGTATATGATATTTTGCTAGCAGTAAATATTCTAGCGATAAAAGTAGAATAGCTCTTAAGCAAATGATTTTGGAGAATGATGTGAACCTTTAAATATATTTTGCGATCTGATGATATATGTATTAGGAATAATACGTAGCAGAATATAGATTGCATAATATAATATCGGCTGTAATATCAAGGGCTGTATTATCGGTGTAATCCAAAAAATATCAACTGTATGAATATGATGCATTAGTGGAAGCATTAACCGGGAATTATGAGATAATATGATAATGGTGTATAATTATATCGCATTATGCAACAAATGTGAATTTAGCTACCTTACAGTTTGGTCCCGATACTATATTGGCGGGTTGAGAGAAAAGTATTGGTGGGCCGCGTGTTTGGGACCCCTGGGGTAGATAATCTCAGTCTTCTGATTACAAATTATGATCGCATCAGTATATTTTGTGATCACAAACTAATTAGTTAAATCACCTCAGACTAGGCTGAGAGCGGTCAAGATTGGATGGTTGGGTTGGGTTGGGTAGGTTTGACTCAGGTTATATTGGGTTTTAATGATAGCGGAAAATATATAAATTTTAACAATAAATATTATAGCGGTAAAAGTGAAATAGTACTTAAGCAAATGATATTGGGGAATGATGTTAAGTAATAAATATAGTTTGGAAACATTCTGATGAAAAGATTTCATCATCTTTCATTGTTTGTTTCGTGTTTGTGTTCTGAATTATACCACACGACGGGCAGATTTATATATCAGGCGGGTTGAGGGATAATATTTGTCAAAATAAGAACAAAAATATTCACATTTAGACTTTTCTATTGGTTAAGATATTTATAGGTTACATTTTTTGCTTTTCAATTTGTATTCATTATATTTTATGGATTTGATATGAATTTTATTGTATGAATTGCTCCGCACAACGGGCGGGTTTTAATGCTATATATATACATAAAGAAGAAATTATCTGTCTGTCTGTGTATGTATGCTTGAATATGAGGTGACATAATTGCGCTGGTTCATGGTTCGCTGGTTCAATGATCAGGGGCTTGAAACGCAAACGAAGCGATGGCTCATTTTTATGAAATAAAAATGTCCCGCGGGCAGAAATAAAACGTTCAATTTCACCGTATAGAATGAATTCATATACAAAACTAATGGATTTGACTTCAAGAACCAGAACGGATGGTGTTCGAGTTCTGAATTATTCCTCACGTCGGGCGGGTTTAAATATGAGGCGGGCTGAGTGAAAATATGTTGTCAAAATAAAATTAAAAATAATGAAATTTAGACTTTTTAATTAATTAAGGTCTTCATGAGTTTGCCTTATTTATTTTTAATTTGCAATATTTTTATGAATTGTTCCGCACAACGGGCGGGTTTTAATGCGGTTTTAATGCTATATATATATACATAAAGAAGAAATTATCTGTCTGTCTGTGTATGTATGCTTGAATATGAGGTGACATAATTGCGCTGGTTCATGGTTCGCTGGTTCAATGACCAGGGGCTTCAAACGCAAACGAAGCAATGGCTCATTTTTATGAAATAAAAATGTCCCGCGGGCATTTAGACTTTTCTATTGGTCAAGATATTTATAGCTTACATTTTTTGCTTTTCAATTTGTATTCATTATATTTTATGGATTTGATATGAATTTTATTGTATGAATTGTTCCGCACGACGGGCGGGTTTAAAAAAAGTGTTTCCATTTTTTAGTTCATTTTTTCAAATGGTTCATTTAAAAAAGGTATTTTTTTTAATAAAAATGCTCCGCGGGCAGCAGCTATAGACAATAGAACGTTCAATTTACCCTGTAGAATTAATCCATACACAAAACCAATGGATTTGACTTCAAGATCCAGAACGGATCGTGTTCGAGTTCTGAATTATTCAGCACGACGGGCGGGTTTAAAAATGACTCAGGCGGACTGAGGGGAAATATTTTGTCGAAATAAAAATAATTAAACTTATAATTTTCAATAGATGAATATTTTAATGAGTTTACGCTATTTAATTTTTATTTTTCCATATTTTTTATGAATTGAATATGAATTTCATGTTATGAATTGCTCCGCACAACGGGCGGGTTTGAATGCTATATATATACATAAAGAAGAAATTATCTGTCTGTCTGTGTATGTATGCTTGAATATGAGGTGACATAATTGCGCTGGTTCATGGTTCGCTGGTTCAATGATCAGGGGCTTCAGACGCAAACGAAGCGATGGCTCATTTTTATGAAATAAAAATGTCACGCGGGCAGCAATAAAACGTTCAATTTCACCGTGTAGAATGAATTCATATGCAAAACTAATGGATTTGACTTCAAGAACCAGAACGGATGGTGTTCGAGTTCTGAATTATTCCGCACGTCGGCCGGGTTTAAATATGAGGCGGGCTGAGTGAAAATATTTTGTCAAAAAAAAAAAAAAAATAATGAAATTTAGACTTTCTAATTGATTAAAGTTTTTATGAGTTTGCCTTATTTGTTTTTAATTTGCAATATTTTTATGAATTGCTCCGCACAACGGGCGGGTTTTAATGCTAGTATATATATATATATATATATATATACATAGACAGATATACACAAATATGAAGAAAACAAACACAAAAACAAGCACACAAACACACACACAGAGGCAGACATACAGACACACAAATACACACACACAACACACATACAGGCAGATACACAAACAAACAGGAAGGCATACACACACACATACGTACACGTATGTAGACAGACACGTAAATAGACAGACACACACATACATAGCCAGACATACGTACACGTAGAGAGGCAGACAGACAGACGGACATACACATAAACAGACATACATACACGTAGACAGACCGACATACACGTAGACAGACATACATACACATAAACAGACATACATACACATAAACAGACCGACATACACGTAGACAGACATACATACACATAGACAGACATACATACACGTAGACAGACAAACATACACATAAACAGACAAACATACACGTAGACAGAAAGACACACACATAAACAGACAAACATACACGTAGACAGACAAACATACACATAAACAGACAAACATACACATAAACAGACAGACACACACGTAAACAGACAGACAGATATACATATACATAGACACATAAACAGATATACATACACATAGACAGACAGACATACACGTAGACAGACAGAGAGACAGACACACAGGTAGACACACAGACATCCACATAAACAGACAGACAGACGGACATACATACACGTAGACAGAGAGACAGACGGACAGGCAAACATACACATAGACAGACGGACATACAGACCGATGGAGTGTCCGGCCAGGTAGGAGGAGCCGATGGCGAGACCATCGGTGAAATTGTGCGCAAAATCGGCCGCCAAATTGAGATATCCTGCCACCTTGACTTCTGTGCACCGGCAACAATAACGACGACACACATATACAATCAACACCCATTAGTGGACAAACAGACACAGACACAAACACACACATACAAACAAACAAATAACGATAAATACACCATCATCGGATGATGGTATATTATTTAGTGCTATTTATTTATTATTTTCTTTTCCAATTATCTTTCTCTCTAAATCTTTTGGTCGCTTCCATGGTACATGGGGCCACCGCAGGGTGGTAATAGTGCTTGCACTCTTCCCCCATGCTACTGGACTTGACTGTTATTATTAATAATACACACACACACATACGAACACGAAGGAGTGTGCATGCGCCAATACTTATTTCAACGGCTAAGGAATTCCAAAAACATGGTGATGATTGGACAAATGTTGAGTGTATACATTCTGCAATCCATAGACTGTATTGAATTAGGTAATAAATACACAATTAATTGCTGGAAATAACATGATTAAAACACACCTCCATCTGCTGATGAAATTTCGCTATTTCCAGCGCTGGCATCAGTGCTATTTTGTCTGGCGAGCCGCGCAGTTGAGCTGGCATCATTACTGGTGATATTCTCGTGACAATCTGCGGACGAATCCTCCTGACTGGCTGAATCAGCATCATCGGAGCAATGGCTGCTGGAGTTGTGCTGTTTCCTCTGTCTGATACTGCGTCTGCGCTCGGGTCGTGCGATTTTCTCGGCGTCTGTGGTTCGTGACTTGTTGGTCGAGGCTCCTGCACTGGCATCACCGCCGCCGTCGCTCGTGTGAGACCTGAGCGAGTGGCTGTGTCCGTGTCCGTCGCCTCCTTTCACCAGTCGCACAAATTTCTCCACCATGAGGAACGCCACCATACCGGCCAGTACCCACAAGCCGACGCTCATGTCGTGCACGTGCGGCTCTGAGGCCGAGTGGCTGTGTCCGTGACCGCCCCCTGGCTCCGCCGATGACTCGACGGCCATCTGCGCGTGCGGGATCAGATGGAGGAAGGCGTCGCCTAACAGGCCACCGGCGGCAAAACTGAGCAGAACTTTGAGCAGCGGCCGCCGTTCAGCACTGGCGTCCAGTGGAATGGCGAAGAGCAGCACAAATGGCGCCGCACTCACCAGCAGTGTCGAGCCGAGCGCCTTGGCCCATACAGTCTGCCAGTCGTCGGTCGTTGAAGAAGAGCCTGCACGCGCGGCAGAAACCCGGGCTAGCTCCTCGCGCACACGAGCCTCCTCCCCGCTGTGAGCTGCACTGCGGTCGGGATGCGGATTGTGATGGTCATCGTCATCATGGTGATGATGGTCGTGATGATGATGGTGGTGGGAAGATGGATCGTTGGCCTCTCGCGAGTATTTGAAGGCCGGTGGGTGATCGTGGTGGTCGTGATGGTGTTCGTGGTCGTGATGGTGTTCGTGGCTGTGGCCGTGCGAGTCGGCAAGCCGAGGCAGGCCCAGTAAAATTACGACGGCAATCAAACAAACCGCTACCCGTCTCAAAAACCTCCGACTGACCGGCATCCAAGCCATTGATACACTGACAATTACACGAGCACAAGAATATGGTTATTTATGAAAATGGAAAATTTTGATAGCAGCAACGCAAAAATTGAGGACGTAAATTAGGCAAGAGAGAAGATCCCTGTAGTGTACAAAAGCGATGCGAAAAACACAACACAACATACAACACACGCCACTCAAATGATACGTTATATGCAACAAGTTCGTATACTTCGCATCACAAATATCCGAATTAAAATTTTGTTAGGATATTTCGTCGATGACTCTAATCAAAATGTGAGAATGTTGAAACAAAAATATGACAAAAACATCACAAATTAGAGAATTTAGAGAACAAGCTGTATGACCGATTAGATTATCGAGTGGTCATCAGATATATTGAGACAATAGCAACGCTATATAAACGTATTAGCGGAATTGAATTTTGTTGTATTCAGAGCACAGAATTGGGTTGCTGAGTTGCCTCAGGCTAGTCAAGTACGTAATGAGTAAACTCACACTTCGCTAGGTTTTGTCATTTCTGACTTCACGATAAGCTTATGTACAGACCGCATCGGACCACACAAACATTCGGACCACACAACAATTGAATTTTGTTTGAATGCATTTAGCTAATGCTGTTTTTTTTATCGTGTACGCGTCAAAGTCGTGTAGTTTCCTGAGATTCTTGAGGATCATTTTTGGGTTAATGTAAGCGATTGATTGTTTTGAGTAATTGATTTTTGTTTAGTGTCCCGTTTTCTCGGTAAGCATTCGTGTGTGGCTCTACCTGTTTTCTGGAAATCTCGGCGTTGTCTGCTGAAGTTGTGTGATTTAAGCATTGTTTTGTGTGTTGAATCTGACAATCCAGCGCGCTACTCCGATTGTGTATTGTACCAGCACATGTCGACCGCGTAGTTTACTTAATCTTCCACCAGATGGCGGTAGTAGTTGAAACGACCATCGGCGATTTTACTGTTGATCTTTTCACGGAGCAACGTCCGCGCGCCTGCGAGAACTTTCTCAAGCTATGCAAACTGAAACGCTACAATTTCTCACTGTTCCACAAGGTGCAGCGCGATTTTGTCGCTCAGACGGGCGACCCAGATGCCAATGGTCGCGGCGGCTTCAGCGTGTACGGCTTGATGTACGGCGAAGAGGCCCGCTTCTTTCATGGCGAAAAATTGCCCAAGTTACGTCACCTGAGCACCGGAACTGTCTCGTTCGCCAGTCACGGCGACAACTTGTTCGGCTCGCAGTTCTTCATCACGCTGGCCGATAAACTGGACAGTCTGGACGGCGATCACTGCGTGTTCGGTCAGATCACCGAGGGATGCCAGCAGCTGGTTGCCAAATTCAACGAGATCGTATGTGACGCCGCCGGCCGGCCCTACCAGGACGTGCGTATCAGCCACACCGTGGTGTTGCACGATCCGTTCGATGATCCGCCTCTTCTCCGACCTCCCAGCCGATCTCCGGAGGTGACACGCAGCGCCATCGAGTCGGACCGGATTTGCGTGGACGAGGCGCCGGATGACACGGCCGGAATGAGTGCCGAGGAGCTGCAGGAGCTGTTGGAGCAGCGCGAGACTCAGGCACGAGCCACCGTGCTCGAGATGATCGGAGATCTGCCCGATGCCGATTCAGCGCCGCCTGAAAATGTGCTGTTTGTGTGCAAGCTGAACCCGGTGACCAACGACGACGATTTGCGCGTGATTTTCTCGCGGTTCGGCCGCATCATCAACTGCGAGATCATCCGTGATCGTCGCACGGGAGCCTCGCTACAGTACGGCTTCGTTGAGTTTGACAACGCGCGCTCGTGTGAGGACGCCTACTTCAAGATGGACAACGTGCTGATCGACGACCGACGCATTCACGTGGACTTCTCGCAGTCGGTGGCTCGAGTGCGCTACCATGGTCGCGGTCGTGTCAGCTACGAGCGAGGCATGGATGCTGCGGCGGTGGGCAGGCAACATGCGGCCGCCGGGAGATCAGGTCCGTCAGGGTTCAGAGGAAGAGGAAGAACGAGACAGCCGGACAACCATTCCGAGGCAGGACGGAGCCGTGGTTCTGCGATGCCGTCTAGTCAGGCGAATGAGCGGAGAAGAGGAAGAGAAGAGCATGAGAGGAGTGGTAGAGGAAATGATTCAACGGTGGATAAGCTAGCGGAGATGGGAGTTGACAAGTTGAAGGCGTTGTTGAACGACTCCGACAGTAGCTCTGCCTCCGATACAGACAGCGACAGATCGAAGAAAAAGCGGAAAAAGAAGAAAACCAAGAAGAAACATAAAAAGCATCACTCGAAACGAAGGTCCCCTTCACCGCGGAGTCGCACCACCAAAAAGCACGTGAAAAGTAAGAAATCGAAGCGGCGACGTAGAAACTCATCATCGAGCAGTTCCAGTAACAGTTCATCATGACATCATCAGTGTTCAACAGTGTTCTCAGTCCAGGAATTGCCATGTCATCACATGTCCTCACTTGCACACAATCATGTCTCTGCGATGAAATATTCAATGACGTATTTGTTTTGTTCTCAACTAAGGTTGAAATAACACGCGAATGTCGGTACAATACACAAGACGCTGCTGTACAAATATCAATATGATTGCAAAACACATTTTATGAACACGATTTATCACCGACGACAGATAGCACAGTCAACATTTCACAATCTCGTGCATAATGGCTCAACACACTCACACACGCCAGCAAAACTCCGCATATTAGCCACGTGAAATGCACTGGAGGAAATGTTTGTAATAAACGCAGGATTCCATCGAATCTTGTCACGTGAAAACGCACAAATCTGAGCTAACCAATCAGGGAACGCGCTGAAGTCAATGCGACGGCGGTGGAGCGAATAACGTTGCGTTTACGGGCATGTGGGCGTGGTTTATTGATGACGTCACGCTGCCGTAACCAATAGGCGTTGGCAGCAGTGTTTTGTGGGCGGGACGATGAGGGACAGGCGCCGGTGCGGCGAACCCCCCATGGTGGACGTCATGCGCCAAATTCGCCGCATTTGTCTCGTCGTGCTCGTAGAAGCCGTTTGACACAAATGGCATGTGATGCGGCGGCTGCGCATGATTTGATTGGCCGGGAGCGGTGACGTCACCAGTTGATGACGTCAGCAGACCCAGTCCTTGCAGCGCCAACATAGCAGCCTCAGCTTTTGCCAGCTTTTTGTTCTGACTCGGCTTTGAGGGCTGGAAGGATTGACCGTTCACACTCACCTACACACATACACACACATACATACATGAACTGTGTTTTCTAATCTGTTGTACAGGATGAGAAGAAGAGAAATGGGTGTATTGTGGTATGGTACTTGGGTGTCTTGAAGACAAATGTTTGCATTTGTTGCGAATGTCTTGTGCTACCTTGAAGAGGAAGTTGCGCAGATGTGAAGGTCCTCCTTCGAAGATAACCTCAAATACAGGACTGCAGCGGGTCTTGTTGGAATACTCCATCAAAACTGATACCGGGTTCTTGCCTGCACACAAACACATAAACATATACTTGAAATTTATATGCCGTAAATGCTCTCTTTATCCGACATGCCGGATTATTTTTCGACCCCCTGCGTATGGTGCCGGATTATAAGAGCCTGCCGGATTATTAGAGCCTGTCGGATTATTTTTGGTCACTCCGCACGGTAGGATTGCGCAAAAACTGCAACACAAAAAATAGTGCACTGATAACAGGGCCGAGTGAAGACGCGTATCTTCACAGTGTATTGTTCTGTGTAGAAATCGCCCACGTGTCTGAGGATTGCTAAATAAACTGTTGCTGAACTATAACTGAATCGTGGTTGCAGTTTCAATAAGCCTTTCCAGGAAGTGCCGGATTATTAGAGCCTGTCGGATAAATAGAGCATTTACGGTATACATTTCTTTATAAATTTATAATTTTACACATTATTTTAAATTACACAATTTTACATAATTTCCATATAAATTTACATATATAGATTTCTAAAAATTCAAAATATACATGCATGCGTATTTGTGTATTTGAAATCCATATATAAATGCAATATTGAATTGTTTCTTTTGCTGATGATTTTATTATATTGTTTTTACACTGTTATTAAATGTCGATGTGTGTGTATGTGTGTGTGTGTGTGTAAATGAGGAGCTGTACCCTGTACTCCATTTGTATCTGAGCAAATAAACACACAGACACTCACACACACACACACACCGACCTCCAATCATTTTTCCACTGGGTGTGTGAGCTAGGGAGTTGGCTGTCTTGCGAGCCTTGCGTTCTCCGTCGGCCAGTAGACCTCGCTTGTCGTTCTTCACGTCCACACTGATAGGCTCAAGAGATCCGTGCTGATGTTTGCCCAGACCGCGGCCAGGCTGCCAACCCATCTTCTTCATCATCAGCTCACCGAAGCCGCCGCGAACCGGCTCCGTACATCGTAACT
The DNA here is from genome assembly GCA_916048095.2 of Sacculina carcini. NCBI lineage: Eukaryota > Metazoa > Arthropoda > Thecostraca > Sacculinidae > Sacculina > Sacculina carcini. The sequence continues at coordinate 1,351,076 of OU696575.1, forward strand.
GGTCCTGACACACACACATACACATACACATGACGCTATTCATACGTGTATATATTTGTGTATTTATGTATATATTGTGTGTATATAAGTAAAGTAAATGTCATTTATTGCACTCCTTGTAAAGGCATTTCGTTTATCGTTTTCGGTTATTGTAATATCGTTTATTGCACTCTACGAATGGCTATTTGTGTGTGTGTGTGTATGCGTGTATTTATGTGTGTGAATATATATGCATGTGTGATAATAGAGAAAATATACAAATAATGGCTACTGTAGTCAAACGTATCGAATTGTTTGGATGGTCAGTGATATCAAGATCAGTAATTCCACGTATAAGGAAGTCATTGACGAAGGAGCAATAGAAAATGTTTTACTACAGTAGTTATCATTTGGACTCGGTGGTGTAGTGGTAGCACAGCCGCCTCACAAGCGGCAGGTCCATGGTTCGAAACTCGGTGGAGGAAAATTTCTTTTAGCGAATTCCATAATCCAACAGCCCCTGTCAACCCAGCAGTAAATGATGGTACCAGATATCAGTCATGTGTTGTGTCATGCATTCTGGGGAGGTGGCCCTCTCTAATACGTCTTCCGTCCTTGTGGCGTCATAGCGTGGAGAGGGTCGGTTCTGCGGTGGCAGCAAGCTGCACGGGACACACCTGTGTGTTCGTAAGCTTCGACTTCTTCCCGTGTAGCAGCTGTCACTTGAGGCATTTAACCTTTGTGTTTTTTCTCTTTCATCATACGAATCGAAAAGTAATGTATGTGTATGCAATATACCGTAGATGCTCTATTTATCCGACAGGCTCTAATAATCCGGCAAGGCTAATAATCCTGGAAAGGCTTATTGAAACTGCAACCACGATTCAGTTATAGTTCAGCAACAGTTTATTTAGCAATCCTCAGACACGTGGGCGATTACTACACAGAACAATACACTGTGGAGATACGCGTCTTCTCTCGTCCCTGTTATCAGTGCACTATTTTTTGTGTTGCAGTTTTTGCGCAATCCTACCGTGAGGAGTGACCAAAAATAATCCGGCAGGCTCTTATAATCCGGCATCATACGCAGGGGGCCGAAAAATAATCCGGCATGTCGGATAAAAAGAGCATTTACGGTATGTATGTGTATGAGTGATTGTGTGTGTGTGTTTGTGTGTTGTGTGTTGTGTCTGGCACCTTTCGGGCCCAGGCTTGATAGCCAGTATTGAGCTGTGCAGCAGTGAGAGTCTTGGCTCCAGTAGAACCTGTGAATTCACCTGGAGTAGCGCCGTATAAACACCCCCTCGCCATCACCTGGCAACACGACAATCAACGCCAAATTTGGCAACATTGATTATAAGCAGTAAGTTCGTTCGGTTAGTTATATGTTAGGTAAAATAAATAAAGTTGTTAGTTACGAGTTTGTAAGTAGAGTTAGTAAGGTTGTATAATATTGTTTTTATACTAAAACAAACGCTGATACAGATGAACAAAATTAAATTACAAAAAAGAAAGAGACAACTTGGAGAAATGATAAGCGAAAAAACACAAATAAATAAGAAAATTAATTACATCCTATAGATGTGTATTAAAAGACAGGCGCGCGTTGGACAGCGATGTCCCACGCGCGCCTACAAGACAACACCGCACAGCGAGCACGCCCGAACACGACTCCTATCGCCCTGCAAGATGAGATCGCTGCAGGACTTGCACCACTCCGCACAGACACGCATACACACATACGTACATACACTTTGCTCAATCACCATTGCTATACATAGCGTCAATCTACCAACGCCTCTCTGACGCAACACACACACTCATCACATATACAACACCACACGCCCCCACACAAGCATACATACACATTGCGCAAAGCCCCACTAGCAAACACAAATCAAGTATAAGCACACACACACTAACACAACGAAAACCTATAACTCCACGTCCCCCTGTTTCTTAAGAAACAAATATATAAAAAACGCCAACACAGCAACAAAAAATGGAAAGCGAAAATGAGCACGGAAGCAAATAAAGCACAACTACGCACGCCACTAACCAACAGCACAACTAAGCACCTAAGCAGACAGTAAAACAACAATCAAACAAAATCAGCTCCGGCCCGCCCATCCAGCTCGACGGCTCCACCAGAAACACACACCTGGCTGCGGCGAAGCACAACACGTCAGGCCCCAGCGTCCCCCGCGCTCCCGCCTCGCCCGTGATCTTCAGCACCCTGTCGCAGCCGGCCGTGATCCACCGTCCACACATGCCGTCTTGCCTTCCGGGCCACAACGCCTCCTGCGACTTCAGCAGCTCCTTGCCTTCTTGAGCACCAGCAGCTTCCCCCGACTGTTCTGCGACGTAGCCAGCACCAAGGCAGGCGGGACGGCGAGCAACCGCGACGCAGCTCCCCGGCTGCCTCCTTGCCGGCACCATGCTCCACTGCCGTCCCCCTGCACACCCTCCTGCCACGCCGCCGAACACAACCTCTGTCTTCCACTTTACCACTGATGCCCAAGGGTCAGTACCACCGCCGCTGCTGAAGTCATTGGTCGATCCATCCCATACCATGACAAACACTACACTATTCAGAGGCAAAATCAAACCGCCTACTCATAAAAACCACAAGAAAACAAAGCACTGAAAAGGCCGAAATAGCTTGTATTAAAAGACAGGCGCGCGTTGGACAGCGATGTCCCACGCGCGCCTACAAGACAACACCGCACAGCGAGCACGCCTGAACACGACTCCTGGGTCACGACGCCTCCTGCCGCTGTTCTGCACACAATACATTTTTTAGTATATAAAAAAAATTGTTATTTTGTGTTTACATTTCGAAATTATTCCTGACGACGGGCGAGCTCAAGTATGAGGCGGGTTGACTGAATATTATGTCGTCAATTATCAGAATAAGAATATGCAAATTCAGAACAAGAATTTTCTATTGGTATAGATTTTACAATTTAGAGTGTATTGAAAGACAGAATGTACAAGACAACACCGCACAGCGAGCACGCCCGAACACGACTCCTCTCGACCTGCAAGATGAGACCGTTGCAGGACTTGCACCACTCCGCACAGACACGCATACACACATACGTACATACACTTTGCTCAATCATCATTGCTATACATAGCGTCAATCTACCAACGCCTCTCTGACGCAACACACACACACACTCATCACATATACAACACCACAAGATGCATGTAGAAATACATGCATGTCACAGAGAATATGCACACACAGAGGTTAGGGCAACAAAACTGCACGAGAAAATTTTGTTTTCCACCAGCAGAAAAAAGAAAACGAAGTCTAGTGATGAAAATATCAACATTACTGGCATACACATCAAATGTTTCTCGTACAAATAGTTGTTTGTTCATAGTTGAAACAATATATACGCATATCTTAAAAAAAGACAATTTTTGGACGCAGAAACTGTGAAAGAGTAAACAGCAAACCGGCATATACTGGACCACTGAAGACTTATTTGAACTGGTGAGTTTTTACACTGCATAATTTTAATAAAAAACAAACAATTAACACAAGACATTTGAGACAAAATTGAGAGAAATAAAAAGACGCAAAAATCACAAATACAATTTGTCGATAATAATAAAAAACGCTGTATCAAATAATGACGCAAAAACAACTAACGATTTTCTCTTGAGTAAATCATAAACTGATCAGTCAGTTGTCGAATTTTGTTGGATCATTTAGTGTTGAACGCATCCGCCGCAGAGAGGGCGCTGTAATCGACCAATATAAGCAATGAGCGCGTGCAATCAACACCAGTCTTCTCCAGCGCAATGTTGCGAGGTGAGTCAGTTGGAGAGTCTGTTGATGTGGGTGGACAGTGTGCCTCTGTCACGACCGAGACGACATCTGGGTCGCGATTTCAGTGATGCTGTGATGCTGGCCGAGCTGGTGCGCCACTTTCGTCCCCGCCTCGTCGCAATGCACAGCTACGGCCCGGCGGCGAGTGTGGAGCACAAGAGACAAAACTGGAGCCATTTACAGCGCACTGTGCTGGCCAAGCTGGGAGTGAGTGTGTCGGAGCGATTGATAAACGAGGTGATCCAAGCAACCCCGGGCGCCATAGAGCGGCTGTTGTACAAGATCAAGAGAAAACTGTGCCCGGATGACGACAAGAACAGTGCAGACAGTCACTCTCATTCTCTCTCCGGAAGCGGGGAAGAGGGGATGGCGGGGAGCCAAATTGAGTCTCAATCCAATACATGGACAGACTCGCGCAGTCAAGATACAATAGGCAATGCGGAAACGGGAAGTGAGACGAATAACGGCGCGGCACAGGCGGCGGCGCAAATGACGCAGTTGCGACGAAAAGTGGCGCTGCAGGCCGACGAAATAGCCGTGCTCAGTGCCAGGGTTGGCAGATTGGAGACAATCGCCCAACTCACAGACAACACGGCAAATGAGAAAATAACAGTAGACAAAAGTGGCGCATACACTGGGCAAAGTTGGCGCATCGGTCCACGATGACAAACACATTGTGTAAATGAAATATTGCACCAAGAATAATGTACAATAAACATGATCCATGTATGGTTGATATTTTTATAAGTAGATACCAATTGTCGACTGCAAGTAAACCTGATGCTAAAACAAAAATTTTAATTAAAAAAAACAAATAATCAAATAGCAAAACATCACGTGATTTCATTGCGATTTTCCCACAAATACTTATTTCATTTCTCTCTTTCTCCATTCCTCCCAAACTCTTTTTCGTTCTCATACTCACTCGCCTGGGGCGACATATAAATGACATTCGAGTGAAAACGTACTCTATGTGTGTATGCGTGTGTGTATCTTACTGTGAGTGTGTTTGTAAGCCAACAATAGAATACCGACATGAAAACATTGCTCCTCAACGTCGAAGTTCAACATAATTAATAACAATTATAACAATAATATTGACAATACTCACAGTTGAAGATGCCGGAAAGACTTGATCGTTGGTTTCGCCAGCGCTGGCTTCGTTTGTATGCGCGTCTGCTGTCTGTGTACTTGAGGCAGAGTGATGAGGACCGCTGGTACTCTCATGCTCTTTCACAACACACACACACACAAGATTGTAGGTCGAAATGATAAGATATTGACATAAAATAAGTGATTGTATGTATCATTGTATGTATATATACGTGTGTGTGTGAATGTGTGTGGATATGTGTAGCACCTTTACCTCTGTGCTGTTCGCCGCTGGACACAGGGAATTGAGAAGTAACAGTGGCTTTCACCAGCTGACGATCTATGGCTCCCAGCTAGACACACACACACACACACACACACACACACACACACACACAAATACACAGATACACAAAGCTACACGCAAACATAGCTTTCGCCCCTGCTGTGCTCAAAATGTGTATTTTCATCGGACAAAAGTGACGGTGAAACTAGGTCATACAGGCCATCCAGCTCACTGACCCTGGCTGAATTCAAGACGACTGCTGACGCCAGCGTGGTGGTGTTAGTGGAGGAGGTCATTGACCCGGCGGCACCGCAGCGTTCTGACGAAGGAGAGCCGGATGTACAACTACGAATAGGCGGCGTGTAATGTACCGTTCCCGTACCATCACGTACCTGTCTACATATCTCTGCGTTAAGCAGACAAACACACACACACACACACACACACACACTTCAGTTCAGTGGCAAAATATGAGCTTCAATGAAGTATTTAGAAGTAGCATGATAGTTGATTGGTTCATGTCTAACTGGGAGATTAATCTTGTAGTTAGGCATGGTCCATCTATTGTCAAGTTAATGTTTGAAATTTGCTTGAAAGTGTCTTTGTTTTGACAGAAAATATTTGAACTATTTGAACTTGAACTTGAACACACACACATACACACAGTTACACACACACATTTACACACACACACTTACACACACATTTACACACACACTTACACACATTTACACACACAAGTATATACACACACACACTTACACACACACACACACACACACAAACCTGTCAGTTGATTGACACTGGCACACATAACGTCTTGTCTGACGGAATAGCTGGACATGACGGCGGTGGAGACGGGACGTGATGACGTCACAACAGCTGCTACTGATGACGTAGAAGATGACGTGAGGACGTGATGACCAGTGTGATGTGACTGAGCGGCCAATATCCGAGCAGCATTCTCACGAGCCACTTCCAGTAACTTTCGTTTGTCTATACGATCTTCATGACTATTGAAAACACACACATACACATGCCGTAATTATACAAGTAAAAGCAACTGGTATTTACGTGGTGAATTTCAACTTCAAGCGTTGAGAGAACATTCTACTTGGGTGTGTGTAAGGCAGACAGACATACAAGCCGACAGACATACACACATAGAAACAGACAAACAGACATAAACACAGACAAACAAAAAACATACAGACAGAGATATAATGATATAATATGATATGATATGATATATATAATATGATACACAGAGATATGGGGATAGACAGACAGACATAGAGACAGATACATACAGATAGACACAGACGAACATACACACGTACCGTGGACTGGACGAAGGTCGGTGCCTGTTGTTTGATGCGCGTGGTGAATGATGACGACGCTTATGTCTGTTGTGATAATGTCTACTACTGCCATGATGATGATGCGAATGATGATGATGGCGACGAGATGATGGCGACACACTGCGCTGGTGACTGTCTGACCTACTGCTCTCTCTATCACTCTCTCTCGCCCCCGTTCTCTTTCTGCCGTCCTTGTCCTTCGATGTCTTTGTCCTCTTACTAGTTCTTCTTCGACTTCTGCTTCTTCTGGAGGTGGATGATGAGCGAGATGATGGTGAGGAAGAAGTGCGTCGTGATCGTCTGCGATGATGATGATGACGTCGTTGTTTGTCACGTGCGTCATCATCACTGCTTCTGTCGTTACTGCTGGTGAGACTGTCGTGTCGGCGAGTGCGTCGCGAATGCCGCTCATCATTTCTACTACCACTGCCACCCGGCGACCGATCACGACTGAACACAAACAGCACAGTGAAAATATCAAACTATAGAAACCTATAATTTATTAATAACAATATCTTGGATTGCTTCTATATTACTATTACATTGTTATAATATAGTTTAATTTAAATACATATATTAACAAAAATAATATATACATCACACACCCAGATATATTAATCGATAGAAAATAGAAAAAACGAAGGAAACTGGGAAGAGAAACAGGACGATAATTTTCCGAATGAATAGATAGAAGAAACGAATAGATCAGGATGCGCTATTCTCTCTCTCTCTCTCTCTGTGTGTCTAGTGATGATCAAGATGCATGCAAATTGCAGTCATGTAATTTATGTAGCGTTCACACTCTTCCTATTTAGTCATCTTGTTTATTGAATTATCACAGTGACAAGTGTTAACAACACAAGGCCGGACAATCGGAGCTCACCGATATTTGCGTCCACTATGACTACCAGTGCGTCGACGATTACGGCTTGTGGAGCTTCGTTTGCCACACTGTCGACTGCTGTCTGGCGAGCGATGGCGCCGATCTCGACTGCTTGAACGAGCCGCACGCTCTGCCACAAAATACGCCACATCATCACACAATACGCCACATCAACACACAATACACCACATCATCACACAATACGTCACATCAACACACAATACACCACATCAACACACAATACGCCGCATCAACACACAATACACCACATCATCACACAATACACCACATCAACACACAATACACCACATCATCACACAATACGCCACATCAACACACTATTTCCTATATTTTACCGTATATTTAGATAATTTCATAGATTTTAATACTATATTTTGAGAATTTCATGCATTTTCATCATGCATTTGGAAAAGGTAATATATTTTCATCATATGTTTTGAAATTTTCATATATTTTGATATTTTCCTATATTTTCATCACACATTTGGACAATTTCATATATTTTCATCATATATTTTGACAATTTGATGCATTTGCACCATATACTTTGAGAATGCGTGCAGTTTCAGTAGCGGGAATTTGTCGTATACAAACACAGCAGGTGCGACCGGGTACAAATAGTCCACACAATACTCTCCCAGATAATATAAGAGGCCTCACCAGAGGTATCCGCGTTGCGAGAGACAGAACTCGTGGTTAAGTTGATGGTGGTTTGGTTGCTGGTCATCGTCACATCTGTCGAGCTGGTACAAACATCCTGCGCTGTTTTCGACGCAACTGCGGCGCTTTTTTCACCAGCCGACGGCGAGACAGAGGATCTCCCATGCTTCGTGCGCACGAGATCGTAGAGCTCAGAAAGAAGAACCGATGATGACTTGTGGCTACCTGTGCCACTTGCTTCCTCGGTGACTCGATCAGCAGCCAATTCTGTCGACATGTCGAGAGAAGACCTACGCAGTACAAGCAAATAACTCTGCATAACTGAGTCTTAATTTCGATTAACATGGGATAAAGATTAGTGCCTACAAATGAACTCTTCTAGTGTAATACCGGATTATTCCCTTAATCCATCTCTAGAGCTCCCGCGCGGATCGGTGGCACACGTCACGTTCGATCGACACGTTCATTTCTTGTACCCAAATTAACCATTGTGAACTGATTCAGTTTAGTTATATATTTTAAAGGGCAATACTAGCGCCGATGTATTCTCATTCTGAGATATAGAAGTTAAGTAATTTTCACTCATATATTCGAGCATCAGTGACGAAAATTCTCATTTTGCTCAAGGGTTTTGCTTTAACGAATTTTGATCAGAGTCAAAATATAGATAAGATTTCGTGGACTCTGTGGTTCAGTTGTTAGCACACCCGCCTCACAAGAGGGAGGTCCGTAGTTCAAATCACGGCGGAGCAGAATTCTATAATCCAACAGCCCTGTCCACCCAGCAGAAAATGACGGTACCAGATATCAGTCATGAGTTGTGCCATGCATTCTGGGGAGGTTGCCCTCTCTAATACGTCTTACGTCCTTGTGGCACCATAGCGTGGAGAGGGACGGTTCTGCGGTGGCAGCGAGCTGCACGGGGCACACCTGTGTGTTCATAAGCTTCGGCTTCTTCCCGTGTAGCAACTGCCACTTAGGCCTTTACAATACAGACAGAAAGTAACCATCAAGTTACGCCCGATCACCGGTAATATGAGACATACCTTATTAAGCCGAAAAACAATTCAGGTTAATACTTGAAAACATGGACCGCGAAAAAGCACGACTAGCCTACACAATAACAAACTTATAACTCCATGTGTGAGTCAATGAAACTGCATTTGTCGGTTTTTGAATTGCTTTTACAGAATAATCTACTCCTTCTTGTGAGAAAAATTAGGTGTGAATTATTGTCAATGCTGTCTCCATACAGCGTTCACTAAAATTGTTTTCGAATAACAAAATATATGTATTTTAATTGTAAATATTCTTGTGTAAAGTAATAGCTGTGTTTGTTCTGCGCTCATGTCCTTTGTACACGTAATTTTTTCGGCATGGTTTCAGTCGTGATTTAGCTTTTCTGTCAAGTTCAAATGAGCACACAATAACAAGAGATGGATGATTTTGTGTTACAACGTGTATTAACATGCATCATGCAGTGAAATATCACTTTATCGCTGATAAAATAAAATCGGATTTTCGTGCCTGACTTGTTGGTTATGGCTGGTGGTCGTCGCAGTGTTAATAGAACGATCGCTCCGAGATCTTCCAATCTGGACGCTCGGTCCAAGTGAGTGCACAGTCAACAATTTTGCGTATTTTGCATATTTTGCGTCAGTAGCTTGAATTTTAATTACGCTGTGTGATTTTACATGTGTGATTTTACGTGTAGAGTTACTTGTTGCTCAGCTTATTTTAAACTGAAATGCTGCTGGTGTGTGTTTTTTGGTTTGATTCTTGTTGCAGACCATGTGTGTCAGGTTCCACGGAGCACCCTTCTATATCTGCATCACGTCTGACATCTTCATCCTCCCTGGGCGGCCATCTTCCTCACGTCGCCATGCCTGAGACCACGTCACCAGCTGTGTCTTCGTCATCGACATGGTTCCGCCGCAATGCTGCCGCTGATGACGTCGTGTTCGAGACAATGATGACAATATTCGCGTGTCTCAGCCTGTTTGTGCAGTATCTCAACTTGTACCGCACCGTGTGGTGGCTGCCTCATTCACACGTCAACTACGCCATGGTGCCTGGCTTGTCTCTTTCTTGTCGGGAATATCTTGTCTTTTTCTTGTCTGGAATACCCTGTTTTTCGTCTGGAATATCTAGTCTTTTTCTTGTCTGGAATATCCTGTTTTCCGTCTGGAATATCTATGTTTCTATATCTATCCTGTCTTTCGTCTTTTTTGTCGGGAACATCTTGTCTTTTTATCTTGGGCTCGGTCTATTTCTCTCAAATGTGCTTCTCTTTGACATGTTGCTTTTCTGTTTTGTACAATGTTTTGCGCTCGTGTTAATGTACTAATTCTTTATAAATCATACTTTAATTAGAGTTTGTATCTTTCTCTCTCTTTCTCTCTGTTTATGTCTTCTTCTCTATGTGTGTTGTGTGTGTTGATAGAATATCTACTTGATAGACGGGGATGTCAGTGCGTTCGTGGTGGTTTTATTTAGTCGACGTCTTGTGTGGGCGCTGGTAAAATGTGCTGTGCTTGCTTTATCGCCAAGAAAACTGGCCAACTTCGCATACGTTGCGTTCAGGCGAGTTTCCAAATGCTCATTATTCAATTTACAAATGTTCTATCTACGGAACTGAGGCGTTTTTGAACGCTGAAAGACGGAATCAAACAACAAAAACACGTGCTTATTTGTTATAGGAACCTGGAGTGATTAGTCTGGCAATTTGTTGTTTGTGTGTTTGTGTGTAGATGTTTGACTGTGTCACTTGTCGCGACCGTTCTTCTCTGGCTGTCGTACAGAATATTGTTGCGACATCACGCGCTTTATCTACTCTACCTCCACTACTTGTGAGATATTTGCATAATCGCGCCACAATCACAGATCACTGCTTAACAGATTAATTATCACGTTTTCATATACTCACAAGGTAACACACATTTTTGTTATTATTGTTATTAATTACAGGCAAATCCAGTAGCATGGGAAGAGTACAAGCACTATTACCACCCTGCGGTGACCCCATGTACTGGAAGCTGACCAAAATAATAATGAAGAAAGAAGCAAAATAATTCAACGATGAATCACATGAAATAACCAAATCAAAAGGCTAAATAAAAGTCTATATAAACAATTGTACAAGAGACTGTTTAAGAAATCATATTGTTTGGTTATCATTGCAAGTTGTGGTGTGTTACTGCGTGGTGTGATGGTGACTGATGGTGACTGATGGTGTAACTGTGGTGTGGTGCAGATTACTGGTACACGTGACACTGTTTGGCAGCGCTGCCGAGCCATTTCTGGCACTGGTGCCCGACTACACGCGCTTCTGTGTCGCCGGCTCTCCTGGTCACTTCAGCATACACACACACACACACATACACACACACACACTATCTCTGTGTGTCTGTGTCTCTCTTTCTCTCTTTGTGTGTGCGTGTGTATGTTTCTCTGTGTGTGATTGTGTTTCTGTGTGTGTGGTTGTGTGTGTTTCTGTGTGTGTGTGTGTGTGTGTGTGTGTGTATGTTTATCTGTGTGTGTGTGTGTGTGTTTCTCTGTGTGTGTGTGTGTGTGTGTATGTTTCTGTGTGTGTGTGTGTATGTTTCTCTGTGTATGTGTGTGTATGTTTCTGTGTGTGTGTGTGTGTGTGGTTGTGTGTGTTTCTGTGTGTGTTTATGTTTATGTGTGTGTGTGTTTCTGTGTGTGTGTGTGTGTGTGTGTGTGTGTGTGTGTGTGTGTGTGTGTGTGTGTGTGTGTGTGTGTGTGTGTGTGTGTGTGTGTGTGTGTGTGTGTGTGTTTCTTTGTGTGTATTTGTGTGTGTGTGTTTTTGTGCGTGTTTCTGTGTGTGCATGCTTATACACACACACTCATGCACGCCTACACGTTATGAACGAATTTCGCAGGCATTTCAATCATACAAACTCCAAAATATCAAATATTATATATATAAACATGGACAAAAGCGTAGAATGAACAATATTTACAGTGTAGAAACTCTGTAATTCAGACGTTTCTTGCCCTGGTGTATGTATGTTTGTATGTAGATTTGTGTAGATTAGTATTTATTGTCATACACAAACAATCCATTCAATGATAATAAAAGGAGATAAATATAATATGACAAATGTCCATCGAGCATGGACTCCTTAATGGAAATGAGAAATATTACAATGTGAACATCATTTAGATAAACAACAAGAACATCGCAAAACTATAAGAACATCGCAAAACAACAATGTATATGTGTTTGTATGTGTGTGTGTGGGTGCAGGTGTGCGTCCCATTTACCACGTGTGTTCGGCAGATGCCCAGCTGGTGCGAGAAGAGGTGGCTCACATGAAGACTGACTTCAATTATCGCATCAAACAAGCACTCTTCACCTCCATCCAGCTGGCTTATTACACGGCCGTTGTGCCTCTGTTCTTTGCACAAGTGAGTATGTGTATGTTTGTGTGTGTGTATGTATGTATATGTAAGTAAGTAAGTGAGTATATTTGCCACAATAACATGCATCATAAGAAAAAACAGTATCAATATATTAGTAGCACAAGTGCATCGAGCCGCAGCTCTTTGATGCACATATCATTTCAATAATTTTCCACTATTTTTTTATGGAGGACAATTTCATTTAGCAGTACATAATGTCAAATCAAATACACAAACACATCAATACATGTACAATTAGTGTGTGTGTGTGTGTTTGTTTGTGTATATATTTGTATATATTTTTATATGTGTGTGTGAGCGTTTCTACTGCATATACGTTCGGGTACACTACACAAATATATACGATACATTACTCACATATACATACATTGTATAAACAACTACACCAATAACTATGCACAAATGCGCAAACACACACACACACGTGGTATTTGTGTCTTTAGGCTGCGTAGAACCTGAAAATATTGGCGTGTTTGTATGTGTATTTGCACATTTGCACATTTGTGTATGTTTGTGTGTATCAGAGTTGGGTGTTGTACGAGTGGCGGTGGTGTATGTTGCACGCGCTGTGTGTGTGCGTGTGCTGCTGGTCCGTGTGTGCGTGTCACAGCATGTCCAGTGTTTACTGCGACACACTGCACCGAGCCGCTCTTCATCTCGGCTCCTGGCGCCATCTGGACAACAGGCGAACTCATCTGGCTCTCAGCCAGTCAGCTCAATAATCTCTCTCTCTCTCAACAATCTCTCTCTCAATAATCTCTCTCTCTCTCTCAACAATCTCTATCTCTCAACAATCTCTATCTCTCTCAATAATCTCTCTCTCAATAATCTCTCTCTCTCTCAACAATCTCTCTCTCTCAATAATCTCTCTCTCTCTCTCTCAATAATCTCTCTCTCTCTCTCTCAATAATCTCTCTCTCTCTCAACAATCTCTCTCTCTCTCTCAATAATCTTTCTCTCTCAATAATCTCTCTCTCTCTCAACAATCTCTCTCTCTCTCAACAATCTCTCTCTCAACAATCTCTCTCTCTCAATAATCTCTCTCTCTCAACAATCTCTCTCTCTCTCAATAATCTCTCTCTCTCTCAATAATCTCTCTCTCTCTCAACAATCTCTCTCTCTCACAATAATCTCTCTCTCTCTCAACAATCTCTCTCTCTCTCAACAATCTCTCTCTCTCTCTCAACAATCTCTCTCTCTCTCTCAACAATCTCTCTCTCTCTCTCAATAATCTCTCTCTTTCTCAACAATCTCTCTCTCTCTCTCAACAATCTCTCTCTCAACAATCTCTCTCTCAATAATCTCTCTCTCTCAATAATCTCTCTCTCTCAATAATCTCTCTCTCTCTCAATAATCTCTCTCTCTCTCAATAATCTCTCTCTCTCTCTCAATAATCTCTCTCTCTCAATAATCTATCTCTCTCTCTCAACAATCTCTCTCTCTCTCTCAATAATCTCTCTCTCTCAACAATCTCTCTCTCTCTCAATAATCTCTCTCTCTCAATAATCTCTCTCTCTCAATAATCTCTCTCTCTCTCAACAATCTCTCTCTCTCTCTCTCTCAACAATCTCTCTCTCTCTCTCAACAATCTCTCTCTCAACAATCTCTCTCTCTCTCAATAATCTCTCTCTCAATAATCTCTCTCTCTCAACAATCTCTCTCTCAATAATCTCTCTCTCTCTCAATAATCTCTCTCTCTCAATAATCTCTCTCTCTCAACAATCTCTCTCTCTCTCTCAATAATCTCTCTCTCTCTCAACAATCTCTCTCTCAATAATCTCTCTCTCTCTCTCAATAATCTCTCTCTCTCTCAACAATCTCTCTCTCTCTCTCAACAATCTCTCTCTCAACAATCTCTCTCTCTCTCAACAATCTCTCTCTCAACAATCTCTCTCTCTCTCAACAATCTCTCTCTCAATAATCTCTCTCTCTCAATAATCTCTCTCTCTCTCTCTCTCAATAATCTCTCTCTCTCAATAATCTCTCTCTCTCAACAATCTCTCTCTCTCTCTCAATAATCTCTCTCTCTCAATAATCTCTCTCTCTCAATAATCTCTCTCTCTCAATAATCTCTCTCTCTCAACAATCTCTCTCTCTCAATAATCTCTCTCTCTCAGCAATCTCTCTCTCTCTCAATAATCTCTCTCTCTCTCAACAATCTCTCTCTCAATAATCTCTCTCTCTCTCAATAATCTCTCTCTCTCTCTCAATAATCTCTCTCTCTCTCAATAATCTCTCTCTCTCTCAATAATCTCTCTCTCTCTCAATAATCTATCTCTCTCTCTCAACAATCTCTCTCTCTCTCTCAATAATCTCTCTCTCTCAACAATCTCTCTCTCTCTCAATAATCTCTCTCTCAATAATCTCTCTCTCTCAACAATCTCTCTCTCAATAATCTCTCTCTCTCTCTCAACAATCTCTCTCTCTCTCTCAACAATCTCTCTCTCAACAATCTCTCTCTCTCTCAACAATCTCTCTCTCAACAATCTCTCTCTCTCTCAACAATCTCTCTCTCAATAATCTCTCTCTCTCAATAATCTCTCTCTCTCTCTCTCAATAATCTCTCTCTCTCAATAATCTCTCTCTCTCAACAATCTCTCTCTCTCTCAATAATCTCTCTCTCTCAATAATCTCTCTCTCTCAATAATCTCTCTCTCTCAATAATCTCTCTCTCTCAACAATCTCTCTCTCTCAATAATCTCTCTCTCTCAGCAATCTCTCTCTCTCTCAATAATCTCTCTCTCTCTCAACAATCTCTCTCTCAATAATCTCTCTCTCTCTCAATAATCTTTCTCTCTCAATAATCTCTCTCTCTCTCTCAACAATCTCTCTCTCTCTCAACAATCTCTCTCTCTCTCAATAATCTCTCTCTCTCTCAATAATCTCTCTCTCTCAATAATCTCTCTCTCTCTCAACAATCTCTCTCTCTCTCTCAATAATCTTTCTCTCTCAATAATCTCTCTCTCAACAATCTCTCTCTCAATAATCTCTCTCTCTCTCTCTCAACAATCTCTCTCTCTCTCAATAATCTCTCTCTCTCTCAACAATCTCTCTCTCTCTCAATAATCTCTCTCTCAACAATCTCTTTCTCTCTCAATAATCTCTCTCTCAACAATCTCTCTCTCAATAATCTCTCTCTCTCTCAACAATCTCTCTCTCTCTCAATAATCTCTCTCTCAACAATCTCTTTCTCTCTCAATAATCTCTCTCTCAACAATCTCTCTCTCAATAATCTCTCTCTCTCTCTCAACAATCTCTCTCTCTCAATAATCTCTCTCTCTCTCTCTCAACAATCTCTCTCTCTCAATAATCTCTCTCTCTCTCAACAATCTCTCTCTCTCTCAATAATCTCTCTCTCTCTCTCAACAATCTCTCTCTCTCTCTCTCTCAACAATCTCTCTCTCTTTCTCAACAATCTCTCTCTCTCTCAACAATCTCTCTCTCTCAATAATCTCTCTCTCTCTCAACAATCTCTCTCTCTCTCTCAACAATCTCTCTCTCTCTCAACAATCTCTCTCTCTCTCAACAATCTCTCTCTCAATAACCTCTCTCTCTCAATAATCTCTCTCTCTCTCAATAATCTCTCTCTCAACAATCTCTCTCTCTCTCTCAATAATCTCTCTCTCTCTCTCTCAATAATCTCTCTCTCAATAATCTCTCTCTCTCTCTCAACAATCTCTCTCTCTCTCTCAACAATCTCTCTCTCTCAATAATCTCTCTCTCTCTCTCAACAATCTCTCTCTCTCTCTCAACAATCTCTCTCTCTCAACAATCTCTCTCTCTCTCAACAATCTCTCTCTCTCAATAATCTCTCTCTCTCTCTCTCAATAATCTCTCTCTCTCTCTCTCTCAA
>OU696575.1:1370000-1472500 GCA_916048095.2 Sacculina carcini
TGTTCAATGATTTCTGGTAGTAATAATTCGTGTGTGTGTGTGTGTGTGTGTTTCAGTTTTGGTTCGGCAATCCGTGTGTGTTGATGTGTGTATTACTGGCGGTGCACAGTGCGTGTGTGTGCGTGTTGTTGGCGTGTGTATGTGTGAGTGGCGAGTGGCAGCGAATATTGGGCAGTGTTCTGGTGCTGCTTTTCAGTCTGCCTCCGCTGTATTCGCTCAGTAGACATGCGCTAGTGGCCGCCACTGTATACCGCGTCGAACACAAACAACTACAACATTTGATGTTATGCAGAACTGCTCACTGTGTGCCCTCTCATTGAGCATCTCTCATTCAATACGTGACCTATTGAGTGTGTCTTTTTGGATGTTGAATTATATATGTCTCGCATGTCTGGCGTGTCTCTGAAGGCTGGTCCGGCCGCCACACACGGGTTATCCCGCAGTATCTCACACAACCAGAACACAGAAAACTGCACGAAAACCGCCTTGCTAAGAAACGAACCCGCCGGGGAATCGAACCCTGGACCTCACGTGCACAAAGCGCGCGTCTTAGCCACTCGGCTACGAGGCTGTTGAATTATACGCCCTATATCAACCGATATACATGTATTCACGAAGACAGTGTTGTATGCGCCACATAACACGACACACACACACGCACACACACAGTTCGAGAATGTATGTGAGGTTCAGTAACGAAGTGTATAAATGAGTCACCGTTCACACACACACACACACACACACGCATACAAACATGCAGTCAAACAAGTGAATCACTCATCCACCAGCACACACACAAACACACACAGATAAACGCACACGTGCACAAAGATACACGCACACAGCGACATGACATAATGTGCGGGCACCAACGACACACACTTTGTCCTTCAAACTACACTGTTACAATCAAACACAAAACGACCAACCAAATACATACACTCACTCGCTCACACAAACACACACGCAGATATAAAAAACAAATGCACCTGCGCGCGCACAATATACAAGAAATCCACACACACACACATACGAACATATGTGTCACGCACACACACATACATACATACGAAGAGCACAAGTTCACATTGGTCGATCCAACAGAAAGCAGCGCACGCACACATATAATAGATCAACACACACACACACACACACACACAAACACACAGGCGAAGACCACGCCGACAAATCAAACAAGAAACAGCAGCCCGGCCCGGTTACGTCCTGAGGCCGTGTCGTTGCCACGACGAACAGGACGAGGACGAGTGATGGTGCGAGCTGCTGGTTGCCAAGCCACCGCCGCCACCGCCGCTGGTGATCTGGTAGAGCACGTGAGACAAAGTCACCGCCACTCGCTGGTCGAGAATCTGAGACATGACCAGCTGCAGCAGACTGTTCTCACAGGCCAGCAAGGCGGGCGGCGGAGCGCCGTCCTGCCGACACCGCGCCAACTGAAGCAGCATTTGAGCGGCGCGCGCCAGCAGGTCGAGACTCGTGCCCATCAGTTCAGGATTATCGCGCAGGGAATTGACGCCCTGCGAGCTGGCAACACTGAGCGCATTCTGTTCGGCAGTCTCGATGAAGCGAATCAGCGCCACCACAAAGCCAGTCTCCTCGGCCAGCCATTGAGCCACGCGCTCGTCGGCGCCGCTCAGGTAATAGAGCAGACTGAGCGTGATCTCGCGACGCACCTGATCCTCGGCGCCGGCACCACAGTGAGACACCCAGTCGGCAGCCAAACTGCACAGTCGTCGCAGTCGCGAGATGGGCGGCGTGGCGAGCAGCAGGTCCAGATTGTCGGCATTCACCACCAGCCGGCACACGGTCTCCAGCGCCAGCCGCTGCGGCGACACCAACGATGACGGGTTGTGATCGCACGACGACAGAGGATCGGCCGCGTACGACGAGCGACAAACGAGCCAGTGTAGCAGCGTGTCGAGCAGCGGCAACACAACTCCCTCCTCGTAGTCCACCAGTCGCAGGTGACTGGCAATGTTGCACACGGTCACTAGCGAGTTCTCGTGCAACAGAGGCACGTGCTGCGACCACCAGCATTCTGCTGCGCCGTCGCCGCCGCCGCCGCCAGTGGTGCCCTCCAGCGAGGCCGACTGGCAGAAGTCGGGCGGTTCTTCGTCGCGGTCGTAGTTGCTGTGTCGTGCGGCGCGCGGCGGATGTCGGTGTTGCAGTTGAATTAGCTCGGTGAGCAGCAGAAGCAGAGGCTCACACGCGGCCAGCTCTGCCTCGTTGCCCGGAACAAACGACAGATTGCGCAACAGAGTGGACAACGCCACACAGCGGGCTATCAGACCGTCGTGCGTGTCGCTCGACGAACACAAACTGCTCTGCTCGCGTTCACAACACTCGGGCTCATAATCGTCGCACGAGCTGGACGACCAGGCAGTGGAGTGACGTCGGCGCCGCTTGCCGCTCACGTACTGCACGCGCAGCTTGGCACCGGGCACTTCTTGTTCTGTTTCGTCGTCGGCTCGCTCCAGCTTGATAACCCGGCCGTTCACCAGATTATTCGCCGACTTCTCATCGTCTTCTCGCTTCTCCACGATGCCGGCGCATTTGCCCGTTCTTCTGCTGCTGCTATCCTCGGCGTTGATGTCGTTCTTGTTGTTTGACGCAGTGCGGCGACGTGGGCGGGGCGCTGCATCAACGTCCGCGCTGGCAGCAGCTGTAGGAGGAATGTCAGGTCGCAGGCGAGACAAGAAGAAGCCGACGTCACTGCTGAAACCGGCCAGCTTGCCTGCCTCGCTGTCACGTGCGGTCGTCGTCGTAGTCGTCGACTTTCCCGCCGCACCGTCAGTTTTCTCGACGCATGCGGCGAAAGACCGGCTGTCGTCTTGATCGTGGTCCTGTCGCCCGACCAGCGGCAGACGCGAACACTCGAGTCGCGCGTGAGTTGCCACGTGGCTCCACTGAGTGTCTGACGTGTCATGCCGCTGCCAGGCGCGCTCGCTGTCACACACCAGGATCGTATCAGTGCAGTCTGCCATGGTGACAGGCCGCTGTTGCCGACTGATCATCGTGTAGTTCTGGCCGGCCTTCGCTGCCTCACTCAACACTGTTTCTCTATCGCTGCTGTCCACCGCACCACACACGCCCAAATCCAGCGTGTCATCTTGGTTAGCAGCTGCGACGGCGGCTGCGCAGTCCGGCGTGTCGGCATCGGTGGACGTGGAGAGCAGAGCGTTGGTGGTGGCCGTGTGGCTCGTGTCGTGCGCCTGCTGAGTCACGCCAGCCGCCGTCGTCTCCGCCATCACGGCCGCCACACACAGACGGAAGTGCTGCAACAGCGCAGTCAGCATGCCCGGCATATGAGCCAGTGTGAGCCAGGCAACGGTCGAGTCGTCGCGACTTAACACCAACAGCTGCTCAATGGCGGCCGCTCCCTCGGCCAGCTGCCCGCTACGCAGAGCCAACACCAGTCGCCAGCCGTCCAGCGGCGCCACGTCGCAACGCTGGTAGCGGCGACGTTTGTTCAGCACAGGCGTGGTTGCCTCCACAGAGTCGGCAGGAAACGCAGGCACAGAAGCAGCCGCCGCCGGGGACCGAACCATCGCAGAACCTCCAGGACCAGCGAATACACCGGCCGGCGATGCAGACTACAAAACACACACACATACACATACACGCAAATACACAAATTGTGATCCGTGTGCTATTCATGACAATATCACGTGATATGAGCTTTGAACGGCCTCAAATTCAAATCTAAATTATGTTTGAATTGAATTATTGTGCATTTTGAAATGTTTGTGAAGCACAATTTATTGTCCGAATTGGACCCGGTTAAAGATGGCTGTGTTGACACGGAGAAGATCATTGAGTTATGATGAAGTCTACAGTTATTTCACAAGTTCAATATTCTCATATAATGGCCGATATTATTGAGAAATCTATAATTTGCCAGACACCGCGATTGTCGCACCTTGGTGCCGACGGTGGGTGCCATTTTATCCTTGCCGACGGAGGCCGGGTTTGTCGTGTGATGTCGCATCATTCCGCCGGACATCGGACCTGCCATTCCGGCCCTGTGCTGCACGGATCCGGCCGCCGGAGAAGAGGGCGGATAAGCTCCGGCGGCGGATGATGCCGGATAGCCACGTTGTTGCCACGGCGAGCCGGACTGGTGTGCCGGATAACCGCTGGAAGATCTCCAGCCTGTGAAGCACGAGGGTTTCAGTTGTTATAAAAAAAGATCAGACAAGATAATCAAACATTGAAAGCCACCCAGCCAATATAACGAATTTAGTATAACGAACGAATTATGAAAGATTTATGAAACTATGGATTATTTAATAGAAGTGCGATATTACAACGGTCAATAATTATTGAATAAAAGTTGCCCCAGATTTTTGTTGAGTGTTTGTGAGCGGTTTTAATTCAGCCAATTCACGGCATATTTCACTTCCACACACACAGTTTGTGCCTTCCTTTTCTAATAGCACAGCTCTTCTCTGTCTGTGTGTCTGTTTGTTGATGATCAACATGCATGCAGACTGCAGTCGTGTCATCTAGCATTCATAGCGCTCTGTCCATTCCACCTGGTATCCTATTGATTTCAAGCTAAATCGCTCACCGTAGGGAGGTTGCTGCTGCGTGTATCCGCCGGGATTCTGGTGTGACGCCGCCGCTGTGCCGGCAGGGTCGAGGGAACGACGGACACATGCACCTACTGCACTGCGGTACGGCGCACAATTGGCTGCACCGCCAGACATTGCCGATACAGCAGAAGCCGGCGAACCAGGATACGCCTGCACACACACACACACATTAATCATACTTCTAACACACACAGAACAAACCACCACTGACTGAAAGAGCGTGGACAATGATTGTACCGCGCCGGAGAACGTTGATAGTCAAATGAGGACTTACAGCACCGCCGGCGCTGACAGAACTGTGTCGCAACTGTGTTTGACTGGGGGCTGCCAGTTGGCGGGCCAGTGTGGGAGCTGGCAAATAGGCAGAGTTGCCAGATGATGGTGTTGACGCCGAGGAAACAGCAACAGTTTGTTGACAACTGGCTGCCACAACACTGGACGATACAGATGATGGTGTGGATACTGGTGGCGCTGGTTGTTGTTGTTGCTGTTGTTGTTGTGCGTTCTTAGACGGACTCACCTGCACATCCCACACATAGACAGACAGACAGACACACACACACGCGCGTGCAAGCAGCTAGCGACAACAAAAAACAGCAAACGAAAAAGCGCATCGCCCCAAAAAAAGCAAAAAAAGCAAAGCGAAATGCCAGCGAGCAAACAAACACAAAAAAGCGCAAAAAGCACAGAAAACGCGCAAACACAGGGCCACAACACTTCAATGAAACCGACTGAATAAGAAAAAAAAGCGTTGCCCGAGCAATTAAATAAACAAACAACTCTGGAAAAAGCTCTCTCTCTCTCTCTCTCTAACACAAGCAAACTGCCGCCAATATTAAGCACACACACATACACACACACACACGTACTTGTTGAATGGCAGCGCGAGATGAGAGAGGGGCCGACAGTTGTTTTGCTAGCTGAGAACTAAAATCCACGACAGCGGAAGAAGCCTGCTCGCAGACACACACACACACACACACACACACACACACACACACACGGACGAACATGCACACAGCGACAGACAGACAGACGGCGCCGTAAATAACAAGCAGGATAAAAGCGAGCTGCATGATCATGCACTACATCAACAACAACAACAAGCAAGCATCGAGCAAAACTGCGCAATTCTCGTATCAGCACTGCAAGCGGCCATCACACACGAAACAACTAAAACACACGCACGCATGTGTGTGAATGAGTGAGTGAGTGTGTGGACAGCGGGAATCACCTGGTAGGGAGGCGTGACAGTGGGCCCGGGGGTGGCAGGAGACACGGACCCCTCGGCCTGCTGACACAGCGCTACTGAACCGCCTCCTCCGTCAGACTGCTGCTGCTGTTGTGATGGTGGCGGCGGAGTGGTGGTGTTGGCAGTGTGTGGTGTCAGTGGGGACGGCGAGACAGGCGGAGGTGTTGATGGTGGCGCCGCCTGGTGGCCGCCGGCTGAACTACCGCCAGGATACGGCCCGGTTCTACCTGCCCCGGCGGCGGCGGCGGAGGAAGCAACTGAGCTAGCAGCAGCACCAGCAGCAGGTGCGTAGCCGGACGATGGTGCAGGCGCGGCTCCAGGATAACAATACTCGCCGCCCGACACGTGTTGTTGTTGTTGATGTTGATGATGATGCATTTGTTGCATGTGATGGTGGTGTGGGTGGTGATATCCTCTGATAACACAAGCACACAAGCACACACACACACACACGCACACACACATCTCAAAATCATGATTTATCCAGACTGTCTTTGAACGATTGAATTGTTGTTGTTTTACTATTCCGAGCTGTGCAAACTGTTCCCCATTACTCTGCTCCAATAAGGAAAACTGTCCTGTTTGATCTTCCTGTGTGTGTGTATGTGTATGTGTGTGTGCGTGTGTACAGCATATATATGATAGAACACACGCCCTTGGTTTTGACGACAAAAATGACCGCTGTATCACACAAGTAGGACACTCACACACTCACACACAGACAGACAGACAGACAGACGCACCTGGTCTGCTGGTACTGGTGCATGTAGTGAGATTGAGGAGGCACTGCAGCAGCCCCCGGTCCCGCGGCTCCTCCAGCAGTACTTGGTTGAGCTGCCGGTCCAGTGGCACCACCGCCGCCGACAGCAGAAGATACGCCGGACGCTGACGCAGCAGCCGCCACGCCATACTCGGTTGGATGAGGTGCGTGGTGCGACAGCGCACCTCCCGGCGTGCCAGCATAATGCTGCATATAGCCGGCCGATGGTGGGTAACCGTACCCTACACACACACACACACGAGCACACACACACATACATGCACATGAATTAAAACAGCATGCATGGGGTAAGATGGCGAATATCACACCATTTGAGAGGTGTTTTGTTGATCAACAAAACACCGAGCGTACAAGCAAACAAACAAACAACATCAAGTAGGTTGAATAGCAAGCAAAACAGAGCAGCCAGAACGACATACACACAAACAGACAGACAGACATACACAATCACAGTTGTAAGCTGTGACACTGAGCAGATTTGACACAAGATGAAGCGAACTGAAGTGCAAGGACTGTCATCCCTGCGAGACGTGTGTATGTGTGTCTGTGTGTGTGTGTGTGTGTGTGAATCAAATGACAGAACGAACGGGTAGATAGATAAACCGACAAGCGAACAACAGAAACGGCGAGAAAACAAACAACATGACATGCATGCCACACCGAAACACAACACATACACATAAATGATTATCAAGGCAACGCAGTGAAGTACACAGTATCCTGATATGACGAATAATTACAACACTCAGAAGATAATAAGACAGCCCGCCATACACACACACACACACACACACACACACACACACACACACAATCAATATGCATGCAGATACTACACATCAACTCACGAATACTTGAAAAAGGCGGATACTAGAAGTGGTGTCCGTATGCTTTCAAGATAGAAAATGTTCGAATATTCGATAACCAGATAAACCCGACATGCAAATTCAGCTTGAAAATCTTCCAGTTGGAGCTGATACTCAAGTTGTTTTACTTCTTGAGTCGGTCGATTCAGTCTGCATTAGTGTAAGGGAAGAGACCAAATGGTCAAACACCAACACAGCACAGCAAGACAGGGGGAGATCCAACAAACGCCCAACAAAACATCGCTCATTGGCTGTGGCGGTGAACGAGCACATCATACATACACATAGGCACACAGACATACAAGCACGCCAGGGGCAGCCGTCGACTCAACTAGCAAACATGGACAACATCGAGAAGAAGAGGCAAGACAAACGCTAGCGGCATTCACGCAGCTCAAACTCTGTCACATCTACCGTAGTACTGATAGTGATGATATCCGCCAAACTCGTGATGATGCTGAAGATAATGATGATGGTGATGGTGCAGCTCCTCGAACGGATTGGCCACGCTGATACTCGGCGGACTGCCAGCATCTGCTACGTCTTGGTCTGTGCCAAATAGCGCGAGAGCGCGTGTGTGTGCGTGCGTGAATCACATGAAAACTCCACCATACTTACTCTCTCAAGATCTACTACCGTTTTAGCCAACGAACCATTTTGGCCAAACGCTCAGCGATCGCAATACGATGCGATGAATATCGACGTTGGCTAAAATGGCATCTGACAGTGGCGTATCTAGTGACTGAAAGTTAAGCGAAAACTAACCAAACCAAAGCTAATCTAACGATTTGTTTGTGTTCAAAAATTTGAAAACCACTGAACTACATACAACTGAGTAAAGATTGGCCTAGATGGTCACTCGCTTAACTTTCAGTCACTAGATACGCCACTGTCAGATGCACTCACAACATGTACCATTTTAGCCAATGTCGATATTCACAGGTATCCCCCTCTCACACACACACACAGGAAGAGAGACACAGATAGATAGAGGATGTGGGTGCTACCTTGAGAGGGAGCCTGTTGTTGTTGTTGAGATGGGGTTTGTTGCAGAGCCGTGGGAGATTGACTCGGCCCATTACTGCTCAACTCCGTCACTCCGCCACCGCAAGCACCGCCGCTCACGGCCGAGTAGGACGGATATCCGGCCGGGAATCCGTCCATCGAGCCCGAGTTGGAGTACGTGTCTTGCGGACCTACACACACACACATACACATTCAAGTATACCAACAGCACACAAATACGAATAAACACACACACACACACACATGCGAGAGTATAAATATTGCAGACACACACACACAGGCATATATACATATATATTAGAATATATTACATTTAGACATTTATAACGCACTATACACCTAGTGGGTCTCTAAAGCGCTGACACACACCCATGCACACACAAACATACCACACACACACACACCTACACATGCACAAAAAATCAACCAAACACCAACACACACACATACACAAAACAAACACCCACACACACATCTACACACACACACACACACACACACACACACACGCACAAACGAACATACCAAACAAACATACACAAACATACGCACAAAAAACCAAACACATCCACACGCACACAAACATAAACGACCATACCATACAAACACACACACACACATACACACAAACATAAACGACCACACCATACAAACATAAACGAACACACTAAACAAACACACAAACACACACACACGTACCGGGCGAGTTTCTGGCGTTTTTCTTCTTTTGCGCCGCCGAAGTGCGCGTTTCGAACTTGGCGAGGATGGGCGCCGGGTCGCAGCCGCCGCGGTCGAAATGACACTCGTAGTAGATCAGGTGTTTCATGTAGTGTTTGCGCAGCGTGTAGGCAGCGCTCGATGAGCCGCCAATGCCCAGTGCTAGAGCCACGTCCTTCCACACTTTAGCCTTGCTCACCTACACACACACACACACACACACATACACAGTGTCAGTGTTTGTATGAACAGCTTACAGCACAGGGGAGTTTCAAGAACGCTTGCATAATGTGAAAATAGAGGAAGTTTAAAGGAAGATAAGCTAGAGGTTCGATTGGAGACAGGACAGCACAAGCACACACAAATACACACACATCAGTGGACAATGCGGTGTATATATGTTCAGTGCGTGTGCGTGCGTGTGTGTGTGTTTGTGTTATCACACCTAGAAAGACCAACAAAAGTCAAACAAGAATACACAAACAAAAATAGCACTCAGGTGGAAGTTTCAAACACTCACACACACACACACAAATGTTACTATACAAATAAATGTCTTTTGCTCATAACACACGCAATAGGACGCAGCTCACTCCATAGCAAACACGTGTGTGTGTGTGTGTGTGTGTGTGTGTGTGTTTGTGTTTGGCTGGTGCCGACCTCAACGAATCCGCCGCGCTCCTTGGTGAAGTGGTAGAGTCGGAACAGATCGAGTGGCTGTTTGGACACAGTGGGACACTGCAGGATCGGCGAGCCCCGCTCTTCCATCAGTGACAACAAACGATTGAGCCAGTCACGACGTAGCGGATTATCATCCATCTCGTACAGCCGGTTCAAACTATCAGCCTTGGGCTTTAGACACACAAACATTACATTACATTACATTAAGATATTTATATAGCGCCCTACACCTAGAGGGTCTCTAAGGCGCTGAAATACACACACACACACAGAGAGAGAGACACACACACACACACACAGAGAGAGAGAGACAGACATACACATGCACACACACACACACACACAGAGACACAAACACACAGAGAGACACACACACACACACACACAGAGACACACACACACACACACACACACACACAAATTAGAGTTAGAGTTGTAAAGAGCTCAATCAAACGCATGCTCACATGTATACGAGGTTGGTTGAGGCCAGACATTCGGTTGTAATTCGAATAGCATTCGCACATATATACTTGCAGAAGAATCAACACACAACCAAATCCCAGATAAAAATGGCAACAAGAACTAAACAAGTACGAACCGCCGGCTTGGAGGTGTGAAGCGTTTTCTATTCTCCAGGACATTCAAAAGGTGTTGTTCGTAATTCGGATACTGAATGTATTACAATATATCGCTCGATACTGATATATTAACACGGTTATCAGTTAAGTAATACACCAAGTGTGTCAGTGCGTCAGTGCAAGAACTCACCCTCTGATAGCTGTCCCTCACAGGCATGTGGTTGTATACCTGCAACACACACACACACACACAAACACACACACACACACACACAGGCACATACGTTGTGTTAAGGAAGATATGCCATTCAGTTGTATATCGATGCATAAATATTTTATTGTTCATCATTTGACTGTGAATTCGTCTTTGAGATAACGAAGAAGAAAAATAGGATAGCGATAGAAAGACAGAAAAGAACGGAAGACAGAGAGAGAGAATGTGGGAGAGAGAGAGAGTTATAGGATAGAGTATAGATAGAGTTATAGGATAGGATAGAGTTATAGGGCAAATATGAGAGCGATAGAAAGACAGAAAATAACGGGAGAGAGAGAGAATGTGGGAGAGAGATGGAGAGGGAGAGAGTGCTCACAGAGACTGGAGATCGAGGCCAGTTGGACGAGGGTGTTGACACGGATCCTGTGGGACTGGACATATTGCTGACTCGATCACAAGACGTCTCTTCCTGCAACGCCTGGTGAAAGTGTTGTGACTGCTGTTGTTGTTGTTGTTGTTGTTGTTGTTGATGATGGTAGGAAGGTTGTTGTTGTTGTTGTTGATGATGTTGTGCCAGATGATGAGCGTGATGAGGGTGATGTAGTGGCGAGCCAGTACCAGTACCAGTAGCGCCTGCTACAGCAGAAAATCCACCAGTACCAGAGCCTGCGGCACCGCCAGGAGACAGCACCATGCCACCTGGCACGGCAGTGGCAGACAAACTGGCGCCGTCCTTACGTGGTTTCGGAGAACGAGAACGGTCATCGGCCGATGCTACACAAACACACACACACACACACACACACACACACACACACACACACACACACACACACACACACACACACACACACACACAGTACAGTACAGTATTGCATATATATATGGCGCTTTACACTAAAGGTCTCTAAAGCGCACACCCAAACACACACACACACATACACAGACACACACACACACACAGATAAACACAGACAAATACTCCCACACAAAGACAAACATATAAACAGCACAAGGCAGCATAAAAGTACACACACACAGACTTACATAAGCATAGACACACACACACACACACACACACAAACATATACAACAAACACACACACACATGCATATATAACAACACAGAAAAAACACATATACAACATCTACATTTGAATTACTGAACTGCCAATATTCATGTATGTCAAAAAGATCAAATATACAACACACACACACGTGAGAGGGAGATACAGATGAGAGAGGGGAGAGGGAGAGAGAGAGAGAGAGAGATACGCACCGACAGACGTGTTGGACAGCGTGCTGTGTTGAGACACATCATCCAGCGGCACTCCATCAGGACCAATCACGGGCATGTTGGACGAGACGGCCGGCGGTATGTCTGTCTGTTGTTGCAGTGCTTGTGACGGCGCAATATCACTGCCCTGAGACGCCGGACGACACGGCGGCTGCGGTGTACTTGACGGAGGAGGCATGACAGGCAGTGAGCCGTTTGAACATCCACCAGCTGCAGCAGCTGCAGCGACGACGGAGTAGCCCGCCATATGTTGCTGTTTGAGTTGTTGTTGTGGTGGAAGGTGGGGTGGATGATGGGGAGGAAGGTGGGGGTGACGTGGTGGAGTTCGTCCTGCAGCTGCGACCGTATTGCCGGCACCGTACATGACGGACGCTTGCTTGCCTGCCGCCATCATCTGGTGATGAGCAGCAGGATGATGATGACCGTGATGATGAGGAGCTGGCCACTGCTGGTGATAAGGACCCACAGCAGCCACCGCGGCGGTCGGGGGTGCAGGTGGTACCCCAGCATGCGGGTGATACGGCGGGTAATGCGGACCTGCTGGTGACATACGCGGCGGTTGAGGCTGGGGCGGGTACAGTGCTGCAGGATGCACATGCGATAGCGGAGTATAGGACGGTATTGCAGGCTTGCCAGGTGCAATACCGCCAGCCGCCTGCTGATTACTGCCCGGCGAGCAAGTCTGGGGAGGCTGTTGATGAGGCTGTTGTTGTTGTTGTGGCGGTTGAAACGAGGATGCGGCGGCGACCACCGAGGCAGACACGACCGCCTCCGAGTGAGAAGTTGCCGGACGCGGCGACATCACCGGCAGCGAGCTCTGTGACGGCGGCGGCACTGCAGACACACACACACACACACACACACACACACACACACACAGTGGTTCTCAACCTTGTTTGCAGCTGCTGAACCCGACAAGTTTCATACATGCATTCATCGAATCCTTCGTGTTTGAAGTATTACATGAGAAAAATCACAAATCACGTACGATCAAGACAGTCAAGACACAAGTAGGCTACTACTGAGTGGACCGAGTTGCTTGCAGCACAGATATCAAGACCAAGCGATGTGGCGTGTGATTAACTGCAGCCAATGATGACCAAGCAGAGCTTAACGTCACGAATCATACGCCAGTGGGTGAATTAAACCGCCGAACCCCTGACTAACTGACTCACCAAACCTCTGGGATTCAATCCAACCCAGATATACGAGTGAACATGGGTGTAACTGTATCAGTATTGTACTTATGCATATACTCGACAAATTCTAAAATATTAAATCGCTGTATACTCTTCGAATATGTGTGTGCGTGTGTGTGTGTGTGTGTGTATGTGAGTGTGTGTGTGTGTGTATGTGAGTGTGTGTGTGTATGTGAGTGTGTGTGTGTGTTGCACCGATATACGTATATAATATAAAAGTGTTTACGCAAAATCTGCACAACACAAACCATGAATGATATTGCAAACTTTGCCGCATCCAACACACACACACACACACACATTCGTTCTGCAGATATTGACACACAGACATACACACACACACATATTGACACCAACCAAGACAGTTCTCACAACACACACACACACACACACACACGCACACATCAGCTGTTGCTCTGCAAATAGCGGTATTCCAGTCGCGTGCACAAAATCACAGCCCAATCGGTGGGGATGGTGAGAAGGGGAGGGGGGGGCAGTGACAAAACCGACCAATCAACTGACTGATATGAATGTATGTATGTGAATGATAGTAACAACACAATAACTGTGTGTGTTAGTGTAATTAACGGATGACCAGAGTATGCGCATAGGAAAAGTCACAAATGATAAGCGAGCGTAAAAAAACAGCCCAACAAACATCCAAACTGTACCGACATTGCAAAACATACACACACACACACACACACACATACACACACACACACACACACACACACACACACACACACACACACACACACACAGACATACAGCAGACACTGCACAATACAAATACAAGACAACCTTGAACACACACACACACACACACACACACAGTGTGGTGAAATAGACATAGCATACATCAATGAAAAAGGTTGATAAACGCTGCACCAATGATAATTATTATTGGTATAATTACTATAATAATAATTACTATTGTCAATTATAATTGAAACAGATCGAAACCACACAGATTCATGACTGATGAGTCACTGTGATATGACTCACTCATAGACTCACTAACTGAATATTGTTCAACAATGAGTCACTGTGATGAGACTACCATACTAGTGAGACATGTCCGATGACTCATCACTACATGAGTCAACGGTGAGTGATTGAGTGAAACGTGAGACACGCAAAATGAGATCTCTCAATGAGTCACCGGTAAAACTATTTAACAAGCCAATTAGCTGAGTCACTGGCGAGACAATTAAATAAATTACTGATGAGGCAATGAAATGAGTCACTGATGAGACAAGGAAATGAGTCACTGATGAGGCAATGAAATGAGTCACTGATTAGTCAAAGAGATGAGCCACTGATGAGGTAATGACTGATGAGTCAGTGTGTGACTCACCAGTAACGGCAGGTGACATGGGTTGAGAGCCGGTGGAGTCGCAAGGAGAGACCGGAGCACCGCCACCAACACCAGTCGCGCGACTTCCTCCGCCGTTGGTGGCACCACCACTGCCAGATGGTGACTGCGTCGAGTCACCTCCACCACCTGCTGGTGACTCACCACTAGTCACCTCCTACACACACACACACACGCACATGCAAGTAATACAACTATAATGCGTACACAAAATGATACCCCAAAAGAAAATATTTAATATTCAACACAAGAGATTATATTAAGTTATGAATACATGTTGGTTGGTTACCTAGGGAAATATAATAAAAATTACTAATTCTAGCACGGATGCAAAACCACATACACACGTGCAAACGCAATAAATAAAACCAGACAATTTCACAAACTATATGTAAACACAAGCGCGCGCGCACACACACACACACACACACACGTGTTCCAACGGAATGCATTTTAAAAGTCAAGGTACAATAACACAACAGGCACGCCCACATGAGATAGCGGTGCTGTATGCGTGTGTGCACGAGCGATACCAAAACCTACGCTCACAAAGCAGCACACACAGACATACAAACAGATCGTGTGGAGGTGCTCGGTGAAGCACGTGGTTTGTATACATTGGCACCGTGTTTACAACCATTATTAGTGTCGCCGCATGTCGGCACACGGGGGTGCACGCCCATCAGCCCGGTCAGTCAACGCGTCAATGAGAAATCCGTCGACAAAACCGATCCAGCGAGATAAAACCAACACACCATTGAAGGCACTAGCGAATTGTCACTGTGTCAAAAACGAACGATACTTTTCCCCAAAATATAACTCAATATATAGTCAATTTATTGCACTCGCCAAAATAACACTCGCGCCAATATTGCCGACAAGGCGTGGAACAGACACAGACGCAGCGCACCCCCGTTTGCCGACCGCACACCAAAAGTCATGCAAAAACGGCCGCTTTCCTGATGACACCGTTCAACAATCAGCTGATCTCACACACGCCAATCACAAACACAAAGCTGTCACGTGCCATGCATTGACACCAACCTCCGCTGTGATGTCATAATGGCAATAATAAATGTGAATTAAATTATACGAACTATTCAACTGTTTTGCGAAATATTTCCATTTTACTCTTGAATCGTGAAAACTCAACGAAACATGATACGCTATCCAGAAATGTTATAGACACAGAACGACAGAATGAGAGGAAATAATCAGAGAATACACCAACAGAGAAAAAAACACCCTGGAATACAATACAGTGAATTCACGCCATGAAAATTAAAACCTATATTTACCTGTAGATTACATGTGAGTTTACATACCTGTGAGTTTAGATTATTAATTTCAACACTAAACTCACAAGCATGCACACACACCAATATTGGATAAAATATACAAACACAAGACAAACGCTTGGTAAATTCAATTTAACAAGATCAACTTCATTATGAGTTCTAAACTAGTTATTTTAAGTTAATAAAGCGGTAAACTTTAATTGCCCTTGAAAACGCAACCTAAAACAACACCCACTTGAAACACACACACACACACACACACACACACACACACCGCTATACCAGCTTAACTACAGCAGAAAGGACAGCGAAGCCACACTCACCAACATCAACCGTTGAGCATAGCGAAACACGCTACACCATCAAACCATCTTCGACCAAAAACCTCACGCAACATATTCACCGTTCTAACTGAAATAGCAGCTGAATACACAGCAAACATAGCGCTTTAGTGGTGACACTAGAAATTGGAAAGCCCCTATCACGAACCGGCACGTAAAAAACGCCACAGAAATTTCGCAAAACGCATCCGACACGAAGTGAAACACGAACGCCGCTGCGTATATACACACACCGCTCACAGCCACACAGCGCCGCACACAGACACACACACACACAGAGTGTAGCGTGGGTCGAATAGACCGGCACACACTCACACACTCACACAGACAGACAGACAGACACGTACACAGGGGCACGTTGCTGCTTCGATACTGGCGTACCGTGTTCAGCATGGTCGTATCCACCACACAGCTACAGTAATGTGAGCCAACCACCGCACACACACACACGGTATTCTAGTTTGAGCTGTGTGTGTGTACCGTGTCTAGCATTGCACCGGCTCTCACATACACATTTTGAAAACATAGAAAAACCTACACTGTAAAATGAACTGGAATACAGCGAATACGCAAGCTAGACAATGGATAATCCTTGGAGAAATTCACAAACATTCCATTTCAGCTAAAAAAAACATCATATCTAATAGGTGAAAGGGCTGGTATCGTGCTAAATCCACCGAAACCACCGACTTGCATTAATCCCGGTGTTCTCTGGGTTCACTGCAAACGAGCACGAGCAACAATGCTTGCAAATACTTGCACACACACACACATATAGAACATGCATGAACCATATAACTTCGTGAAAAGCACAAAGGAAAGATACAAATACAAAATCTATAATTAATAAGAAATATTATATAATTTCGCTGGGAAACTTCCAACACAACACACTAAGAGACATTGATATATGACAGAATTATTCCGGAGAACCATTTACCTAATATGCATGTGCAAAAGACTGCATAATTTTGTTTTATTAAGTTTGCCGATTACACACAAATTGAGAATTCCCCCTAATTGGGGCGTCCGACATGAAGGGCACGGGGGAGGCGGTGACCAGCAAAAAGGCAGAGTACATGATGCAGAGCAGCGCAGTGAGAGAGAGAGAAAGAGTGTGAGAGAGAGAGCAAGCCACACGACACCTGATTATCAATGAAGATGAGGCCGTGACACACACACATACACACACACACACACACATACTTCCAAATCAGCTGACTGACAATAATACCCCTCCCCCTCTAACCACTTCCCCCACTCAACACACACACACACATACACACCTGTTTACAGTTGATTTTTCCGTGTACACACACACACCCATGTATACCAATTCGGCGAACACACACACACACACACACAATCGCTAAAACTACCCATTCATTCCAATAGTGAGTGTTTCTTCTGCGCAGCGGATACACCCTTCCTTTGTAGGTGTTTGTATGTCTGTGTGTGTGTGTTGATGTATGTGCGCCTGTGACCGAATTCCTACACTACAAAATGCACCTGCTGCAAAAAATGCACTGTACAATAACATTGGTGCAAATACAATTATCTTGCAAAAGCTTGCAGCCAAACAAACACACACACACACACATTAATATTTTGCTCTGTGCATCCGTGCCTGCAACAATGCAATGTAACAATTGCAATGCAAATTCTAACGTCGCTTCTATAAAACATGTATACGTCATCTATGTCATAACGGATGCCATTTAGTCGCCTCTTACACGACACATAGCGGGTATGGCGGCAGTATTCTTATCCCCTAGCACACAAGTTACAGTTCACCACGGATATAAGAGTTGTCAGGGGGGTGAAGAGAAAAAGTATCTCATATATTCGGGGTATATACTGTATATACTATAACTAACTTATGCTGCGATACGCATATCAAAATATTCTCGACGTGCACAGCGCCATCTGGTGGTAAGAAATGAAACTACATACAGTGTGTGTACGCTGTGTGAAACACGCCAACTCACACAGACCAACACAGACACACAGACACACACACACACAGGCCTACAAAGATCGATGCATACAGCGATATACACACACACGACGAAACGCTCACACGGCGCATGCGCACATTAGTTCCCGCCTCGGCCAACCAGATGGCGCCACAAGTCAACGTGATTACGCAGCGTCTGGCAACACGACCTCGCGCGTACACAACGAAGGCTGCTAGTGCGAGAACGGTTACCAAGCTTGGCGTTTTTCGCAAATGGATCGCACGAATAATCTGAGAAAGGAAAGTGTTACGTATGAAGAAAAATCGCTCAAAATGAAATATTATTTCATATTCTGTAGGATAGGATATTCAGTATATTCAGATATTTCTCCAAAGATAAGCCAGGTATAATGTAGAAAAACAAATATGCGCTCACGCTGAAACACGACAAATCAAATTACACCAGCATTTAAGCCAATACAGCAGAAACTTAGGCATTTTTCTATTGCGCCGCTGGCCAAGAGAGAATTGGCAACCGGGCCAGACTTTGCACGCCATCCGCAGAAACCTCTCGAGAAACACTCCAGGATTTAACAAGTTATCTTGAAAGACGACAAATGTGTACGTACTGTGCACGTGTGCGTATGTGTATGTGTGCGTGTCTGTACTAATGTCAGCTGGTTGAATCGATCGTGGTAGCTATGGTTACTGGATGCAGGCTAGATTTTCCGCGACACCAACGCCACCTAGCGGGCAGAACAGTAAGTCTGGCAGCATTAATATAATCACACACACTGACACAGCTACATAATGCTTCCGCAAGATGAAAACCACAGAGCTACAGGAGTTTCCACGTCTGAACACCTAGCCGTTCACACAGCTAAGGTCAAGAGTTCGAATCTACCCTGAGTCTTTTCATTATCACCACAGTTCGACTTTACCTGGCTGTGAATGGAACGTAGCGGGTTATACCATATATTATGCAAATGATACAAGTCAACACAAACAACATACACACACACACACACATACACACAACACGTCCACCACAAATGACTCAATCACGCCAAACACACGTACACATATAACGTATCTCATCAATATGCACGACCATCAAAAAACTTTCTGTTTTGCCGCACGAGACAGAACTGGGGCAATGTCACACACACACACACACACACACACACACACACACACACACACACACACACACACACACACAAATATGTATATCCAGTGAGAGTGTAAACCGAACACAACACAGAGCCGATGAGAACTAGCGGAAAGAAGAGAGAATAAGAGCAAAAGTGAGAGTGACGTATTTGAGACAAGTTTAATGAGATCCGCCACGCTACACATCACAGACACGCACACACACACACACGAGCATTAACTCGATGAATGAATGAGTGGAATCTGGTCACCAGCGGACAGAAAGAGAAAGAGCGGAGATGATAGAGAGAGGGAGAGGGAGAGAACAGCATAGCTAGCAAATACACAGATGAACATATACTGCAGCCGTAATCAGTACAAACACAACATACACTATTTTGACATACACACGCACACACACCCATGGGCTTTCGATTGACTTTCGAAAAGACAACCTGTGCCCCAAAAAAGAACACACACAACACAAATAACCTACATTTGATGAAGATTTGTTGTTGTTGCAACTGAAGCCACGTGAGCCACTGAAGTTGTTGTTGTTGTTGTTGTTGTGAAAGATTTGTTGAAGAAAGTAAAGAAAGCCTGGACAAATCATTATTTGAAAACGGGACAGCTTGAACGGAGGCTCATATCCCGTAATGTAAAAATAGGAGAGCACACACACACACACACACACAAACACATCTGTACATCTACACAAAAAACATCGAAAATTACTAATAGCGAAAGCGACGTAAATAGGAAATCATGCATATATATGTATGTGTGAGTGGAAAAATATATTTGACACTCAGATGGTTTAATGGAGCGCGGCTCTTCAAAAATGCATACACATTCCTGCATGCAGAAACACACACACACACACATGATTGTGTGTGTGTGTGTGTGTGTAAACAAAAGAAAGAGGAAGTGGCAGAGAGAGAGAGAGAGCGGAATCGTAGCGGAAGAACAAACGCCAACTAGACTGGTCACGTGTCTTGCTTGATGAATGGACACACACACACTCTCTCGATGACCAAGTGTATGTGTGTGTGTGTGTGTGTGTGTGTGTCGAGCACGTGTTACGTTCCCACGACATACATACACATACATACACACACACACACACACAAAAGCATATGAGCAGACACGTGTTCGTGAATAGGAAGAAAAGACTAGCCTGGAATAAACAAAATAATACATGAGGCTCGTTCAAGATTAGCACACACACACACACACACACACACACACACACACACACACACACACACACACACACACACACACACACACAGACAGACATACACCCTCATATGCAGCGCTGAGTTGTGATCAGTGAGTTGTCAATTAGGGAGAAAAGTAAGTAACGATACACATACATCAAGTATCAACCGATGAGTCCAAGTTACTTCAAATCAATTGTTGATTGGAGACGGGTAATCGATAATTATATATTAATATAGTAATTCATTATAATCGATTGCTGAGTTGCCTCAGACAGAGTATACGTAAAGAGTTGCCTTAAATTTCGCTCGAATTCGATCATATTTCATGTCATGGTAATGAGCTTATCGCTATGGCTGTATCGAACCATATTTGAGCACACACCACACAGAGGAAAACAAGGGAACACGAAGAGCTGGGACCAAGAGATGACAGAATCAGTGTGTACTTGGGACAGTAGGAAAGATCGGGCACTCTTCTTGGCTCTAAGATTGTCCATACAATAATCTATACACAAACACCTTGCTCGTTTGGAGCACTTCTAGATACTTCTAGAATTGGAATCCGCCGCTGGCTGTCAGCTTCCACTCGGCTGAATAAACGCGCAGTGATAAGGAGTGTCGTTTCGACAAGATCGCAGTGAAAAAGCGTGCTGAAACACAGCAGTTATGTGCGACCAACCGTTGTATGCAACAATACACACGAACCAATTATTATTATTATTTTATTTTTTTACGCATTTAAACACAGCAGTAGAGAAGGCTGTGTTCGCGTGTAATTTTGCGGGGGCAAAGCCTCACGGCCCCGGCTGGCACACCGCAGGTCCGACCGCCACACAGGTTATCGCAGTCACGGCCAGCACAGAAAACTGTACGGCTGCGCGCACACGAAACCCGCCTTGCGGCAATTGGGCTATCACTTTAAGAAACGAACCCATCCGTTTCACCTCGCCAGGGAATCGAACCCTGGACCTCTCGTGCACAGAGCGTGCGTCTTAGCCACTCGGCTACGAGGCGGACGAACCAGAGAAACAATGTGGCCTCACACACACACACACACACACACACACACAGAATAACCTACAACCGCCACTAATCAAGTATAAAGCCGAAGAAATATGAGTTAAAGCTGTAGAAAATGATCAAAACGTGAGCACACGTGTATATACACGCAACACACAAGCAAATGTATTAGCATCACGCAAGAAGGATCGAGTACAGAAGATGAGAATCACGGGCCATGAGACCACATATCGCCCGGATACGCGTAACAATAACAACAACAACAACAACAGTGCACTGTAACAGTGAGGACGCGCACGAAGTTCCCGGGTGCCTCTAAGAACCAAGAAGAAACCGGTGGAGAAACAGAGAGAAAGAGAGAGAGAGGAACACAGAGAAAGAGCAGCAGGGAGAGAATAAGCAACATGAGCCTTGAGCCCAGACAACGTCCCTGTATACACGCACAGAGAGTGAGAGAGAGAAAGAAAGAGAAGAGGGTACTAAGGATGGATGGAGAAACAGCAGCCTGACGTTAGAGATAGCAGCATGCGTATTAGAAAGAATGAGAGACAGAGCAGACAGTGAGAACGAAGCAGCAGGAGTAAGAGAGAACACGCACACACACACAGACACACGCACACACACACAGACACACCAATTTATACGCCAACACACACTCGCGGCAGCGTAGCAGGCACGTCGGAGTGTTCAGGATGTCGACACACACACACACACACACGCTGGGATATGTGGGTAGCAGGACAGAGTATTGGAGAATCACACACACACGCGTAGTGTGTGAGAGGGTGCCAGAGAGAGGGAGGGAGGAGCGAGGCGCCGGTTGTGGGACCAACCACCATCATGCACTATCGACCAGAACCCGGGCCCTCGGGCCAGCCCTGGCGGCCTGTGTGTGTATGTGTGTGTGTGTGTGTGTGTGTGTGTGTGTGTGTGTGTGTGTGTGTGTGTGTGTATGTGTGTGTGTGAGTGGAGCAGCTGTCAGCCGTACACAGGCCGGCATACAGGCATACAAACACGCTCCAACACACTCGCTCACTAACACACACACACACACACACACGAACAAAGCATGCTATATATGCGTGTATGTGTGCGTGTGTGTGTGTTTGATGGTAAGAAAGAGCGTGAGAGCACAGAACGGGAAATGAGAGCCGGTACACACACACACACACGCACACACGCATCGAGGGTGAACCAAACACACACGCACACACATACACATACAGTGGAGCAATGGGCGAAGCACAGACCAGCACAGACACATAAAGAACAACACATCAAGCACAGCAAGTGTGTATGTTTGTCTGTCTGTACGTGTGTGTACGTGCGTGTGAATATATGTAGACCTTGCAAACATACAAACACACACGCACATATACATGTATAATTATCATTATACATATACATATGTGTAATGATAAAGCACTGAAACTCAAGCAATATACCAGAAAATACAGCACTTTTTTTATTTTGCACTAGAGCAAATAATATCCAAAACTAATTAATATGTAATAACGATTAAATGAATATGAAAAAGTCAAAGAAATAGAATAAAAGAGAATGGAGATAACAATGCCAAAAATGTCAGTTAAATTTCCGTTCAGAGAGAGAGAGCGGTGGCATCTAGTTAATATGATCTATTTAATATGACCGTTTAGCTATTCACATTCCGTCTGTTGTGATTTGCTCGAATACCTGTGTGTGTGTGTGTGTGTGTGTGATTTGTGAAAAAGCTATGAGGGGAGTGAACAATAAGTGACAAGCACCCACACATGTTTAATAGCTATGCTGCTCTAAAATTGAGTTGCTTCAACCTCCACACCCCACTGCCCAAATATCATCCCCCAACAATGTCATTGACAAATACGCACTACAACACACACACACACACACACACATACAAACAGATACGAAGCTGACAAGGTTCAAGTTCATATGCACGCCACATAAAGACACACACATACATGCACACACACACACACACACACACACACACACACACAAACCGCAGAAAGAGAGAAAAAGTGTGTGTGTGTGTGTGTGTGTGTATGTGCCGTGTAAACATTGCCACAAAACACACGGACAAAAGTGAAACCACGATGTTGTACAAACACGAATGCATGTGTGTGTGTGTGTGTGTGTGTGTATCGTCTCTGCAATATGTCACACAAAACTGCGGTATGAAAACGAGAGGCAGGGAGAGAGAGCGAGAGAGAGAGAGCAGACGAAACGGCGAGAAAGAGCAGAAGAGGAGAATGAACATTTTGCGTATTAGTGAGCGATGAGTAATTACTAGGGCTGTCAAAAAAGTAACCTAAAAATCAGAAAAAAGTAACTTTATTTTCGAGAAAAAGTAACCTAAAAAAGTAACCTAAAACCTATGAGTTTTAATGTTATTATCACTTTTAAATCGCTTTATCACATGTTTATCACGCCTTTTATGATTAGTGCGCTATATGAAATACACGGTTTGTTTGATGTTTGCCCTTGAACATAAAAAGTAACCTAATAACCAATACAGTAACCTAAAAATAACCTCCTTCAAAAAAGGTCATATTCTGTTTGCAGTTCTGAAGGAAGAAAATACACCAGTCCTTCTTATCTATCCTCTTTCCGAGTTGGTACTATTTTTCCACCCTTTCTACAATCTGGTACCATTTTTACAACAAACCACCAAACGTGACTTAATATGATTTGGCTAACATCGCAAAAAGGAGCATAACCATCAAAATGTAATTAAAAGTGGAAAGCTAATACAAATGCGAAAAACAATAATTGCAAATGTAAATATCTTAAGTAATGGTCGCAATAATGTTGTTTTTATGGTTTCAATGGAACATTTTATCAAATAGAACGTGCTACAGCTTGTATATTAGTGTGAGAGTAAACACTACATGTGTGAATGCCCCCGTCCTCCCATATGTAGCACCCTGTGCTCACAGTCTTATAAATGTCAAACGTGGGAAAATGGCGCTATCTCACGCCCTGAAAATCACGTGGTAATTCCTGTTCAAGTAAATTGCGTACTGTCAAGTGCTACAGTGCAGTATCTGGTATAGAGAGCTCACACATCGCACTATACCACGCTCCAAACATCTCAAGACACTCCGGTTCGTGGACATTTTATAAAATGGAATGACGCTATCCTGTGTACCCAAAAACGTATACATATCGAGTAGCACAGATATTAAGGTGAAGATCAATTGCTAAATCCTAACCGCAAATTTTTTTACATTTCTTGATCTTTATACCAGATATTCCCCCTACTTTCCTATTTTATCCTCATATATACCGTTTTTGTGTCTCTTAACTGCAAAAAGTCACCAAACTTCGCGGTAAGCTTACCTAGTAGCAAGAAAAATATCAAAAGGTAACCTGACGATAAAAAAGTAACCTAAAAAACAAAAAAGTATCCTAACGATGAAAAAGTAACTTTTGGTAACCTAATATCTTTTTTAATAATTATCACACACAACTTTTTCATGCAGTTTTAGTTAGCTTATGAAAAAGTGACCTTTAGGTGAAAAAGTAACTTTATTAACTTTTGACAGCCCTAGTAATTACAGAGTGACTGAAATCAGGCACGGATGAGACAATGCGTGTTAACCACACATTACTGTGCATACAACACACACACACACACACACACACACACACACACACACACACACACACATACAGACATACACACACACGACACCGACAACTTATTCAGAAAACACGCACCAGCAGTAGTATGCACATGCACGCACACACACACACATACACAATCAGCTGATCGCAAACACAAACTCTCACACACACACACATGCAGACAGACAGACAGACAGACAGACACACCAGTGACCGACTGCGGTACAGATTAAATGCAGAGATACCGAATGGAACAACACACATGAAAACCTGTCTTCACGCGAGAAAATCACACGCATAAGCAGGTGCAGGTGTCTCTGTGTGTGTGTGTGTGTGTGTGTGTGTGTGTGTGTGTGTGTGTGTGTGTGTGTGTGTGTGTGTGTGTGTGTGTTGTTTATTGAAAACCCTTGCAATGAGTAATTGCATGTCAATATAGAAAGAATAACTGATAAGCCTTCACATGAAAACAAACATGATCCAAGAAAGAAACTGTTTTGTCAATCAATGAGACGGGAATTTACGTTTCAACCTGGAATAATATTCACGTGACATGACAAAAATTTTCTCTGGCAGAGAGCCAACTAATTTGCATAAATCAAGCATGACAAACCACATAGGCCTTCATAAATAACATTTCATCATATATAGGCAACATAGCAAACATATTCCACGTGGATAAAGCTACATAGAAGCGAAATAATAATTTTCTTAGCGATCAAATAAGATGGCTTGAACATCCGACCTTCGGGTTAAGAGAACGGCTGATCTATATCAGATCTATGATCTATGATCGGATGATCTATACAATAACCTAAATGCATGTTTCAACCTGGCTGGACTGCCCCGTTTTGAGAGCGTCTACACCCGCCACTGCCACTGTC
Source organism: Sacculina carcini (assembly GCA_916048095.2). Taxonomy (NCBI): domain Eukaryota; kingdom Metazoa; phylum Arthropoda; class Thecostraca; family Sacculinidae; genus Sacculina; species Sacculina carcini. Next base: position 1,396,108 of record OU696575.1, read on the forward strand.
TACTCAAATGATAAATTCGTCATTGTGCAAGTAATGTGATGCAACAAGAGATGCTAGACGCAAGAGCCTGATGCCTATATGAATATAAGGCGTCAGGTGTTGAGGGGTTGATGACACAAGATATCACAAGATATCACAACACATCTCCACGCTTTGATGTCAAAACACACACACACACACACACACACACACACATTGATGCACGCCGAATGACCGCGAAGAACGAATTGACAACGAGGAAACACAAAAGTATTCCTATAGAACGCGAATTCAACAAGCTTCACACATTTTGCTCAAAGTTCTCTAAGCACACACTCAAACAAACACACACACACATGCATGCAGTGGGGACGGGCGCTGACCTGACTCGAGATGCCTGATGCAGTCGCCGACATTTGCTGTTGTTGCTGTGGAGGAACCACTTGTCCACCTTCACCTCCAGTACCGGTACCAGTACCGGTACCAGAAGCGGGGCCGGCCGTGGCAGCCGTGTCGCCAGCAGGCACCGGAGGCTGCCACGTGGCAGATGAGGTGGCATGCACCTGTTGTTGATGGTGGGGGAGATGGTGGGGGAGATGATGATGGGCGTGATGATGATGGGGGTGTGCCGTGTATTCGTGCGGTATTGCGGTGCCAGGTGGTAAATACGGCTACAGTAGCACGTACACACACACACACACACACAGACATACAATGTTTGGCTGTGTACAAGTGGAAACGTTGGACATCCTAAATATAAGCCAGCTGATGAACTTCATGTATATGTATAATTGTCACATAATCGCCCAGTCTTACTGTATGTTTGATTTACGAAAGTAGCATTGTATACAAGAGCGATTGAGCATTTGTTTATCATAGTGGCACCACAGACAACGAGAGATCAAGTGAGCAAAAGGCACGAGACACTGCAAGACTATACTGACAGACAAAAGATGACAGTACAATTGGTAAGACGTGATAGGGACGCCAAACCACTGAAAATAATGCCCAGAAAATATATAAAAAACAGATACTACAGAGATCCCACAGAGATCGATGATCCGAGATCACAAAAACTCAACATGAGCTGAAGATGTATGTAAAAGAGTGCAATCAGGCAAAAACTGAAACAAGCAAAATATTGGATGTAAACTAATTCATAGAAATATGGTTTACATGAAACTTGCACACGGGTTGGATTTGAACCCAGACCCTCTGTATATCAAACGGTCCTTTGACGGAAAAATAGCAAGTAAATATGGAATTACAGTCGGTATCAATTAGTTTGACCAACCGGAAGAGAAGAATTTCCACTAACTCAACGTGAAAATTTGCGCTCCCTCTGAGAATCACATATATTTGGCAAAACTATACCACCAGAATTATTGAATAACACTAAAACTAGCACAAAAATGCAGGAATATTGTGGAAAACTACAAGCACCACGAATAACTAGTCACAAGCATACAAGACAGTTGAACGTTGCTGACAATCCGTTTGAATTTTGTCGACAAAATGACGAAAAACACATGCATATTCCAATGCGCCACCTCTGCTAAAATATGTCGTGTGTGTCAGTGTGGATTTTTCGATATCCAATATTACGTGTGATATTGTTGAGTTGGTCTGTTAATTACTTGTGTATTCTGTGAAAAAATATACTACATACTTGCGAGAAATGCAATGATCAAACTATTCCAAAATCTCACATTTCCTTAGATTGCATTCGAAGAAATCACAGTTGAGAGAAAAATTATCAACTATAAACTGTGTCAACCGTAAGATACAATTATACTGACAAACAATACACAAGGTAATTGCAATACGAAACAAAAAAAGGCAAATACAGAAAATTTCGGCAACTGATCAGATTCGAACTTGCGATACCTTCCACAAATCTCGGTCCAAATAAGTGCTAGCCAATCAATCAAAAGACTCACCGAATTATGATAGTAGCCCGGTGTGGCTGCTAGATGGGGTGCGGGGGGTCGCGGGCCCCCCCTGGCTGAGGGGGGCGGCGGGAATTGCCCCATGGCGGCCGCATAGCCCGCGGGCGGCATCATGTGATGTTGCGGCAGGTACTGCTGGTGAAGGGGGTAAGGGGGCTGTTGCATGGGGGGCACAGCGCCCGGGTAGCACGCGGCTGAACCAACAGCGGGCACGTGCGAAGACGAACGCACATTGTTACCCTGCATACACAAGCACACATACACTCGTATATAACAGTATTCCAACAATCAAGAGGTGTCAAGTTTGCATAAGAACAATACAACCTCACACATTTATTATCAAAGTAGAAAAGTATATTATATAAATTTTAGCAAGAGGCACGTATATAGAACATCTAATATGAAAGAAAGCGCGAATAGATACCAGCACAAAATCATTCGTACCAATGTAGATACGTATTCAATACAGCCACGGAAATTCTCTCAAGAAAAACGAGTACATAAAACCAAAAATACAGCGTACATAATAAACACGAAATAATCTGGTATAAAACAACGCAAATGCGAAGATATTCGGTCGCCCATGACGACACCTCACCATAGCGTGCATATTTGATGGAGGAACAGATCCAGGAGACGTAATGGGCGGCTTTCCTGCAGGAAATCCATCGTTTGAGCAAGAACCGACACTGGAATCATCGTTTCCATTAGCAAATACAGGCGAATTGTGGTCCTTGTCGGGTAGATTGTTGGCCGAATTGATATGCTGAGGCTGGCAATCCGTCTGTGCCTGAGTAGCGGCCATATTGTCGGGAACGATCCATTCACTCGCAGCTAAATTGATGATGAAACCTCGCGCATATCCACTACACACACGTTAACACTCGAAAAGCACCAGCACAAGCACAAAACACACAACTGTTGGAAAAATTTCACGCAAACAATCGCAGAAAGAAAACACCAAACGCACTCAACACCATTGCGAAAGCGACTCAGTTCAGTTCACAATGCGACGCTAGGTGGCAGTGTGTGAAAGACTTGTCGAGTCCTTGTATGTTAATTATACCAGTGAAAACATTCAAAGCAATATAAACAACTTTTCAAATACTTTTCACGATTTCGAAGCGCGCGCGTGTCCGAAAAATAGATAAGTATTGGTGAAAACATATTCTTAATTTAAAATACTTTTGCATGCGGCAAAACTTCAAGGGCTTTCGCATCTATGTTCAAATGTATGTTCGTGAAGAAATATACCGAACAATGAATGAAAATATATTCAGTAGTAAAAAAATATATGGAAATTCAAATTAACACTACTCTCTGATACCTATATATATGAAATTTCCGATCAAGATATATCATTGGCAACTCTCCAAATCTGTTTACTTATACAACTATGAAGGATTCGTGTTCCCAGTTGCACTTCAGTATAATTTCTTGATTTTTGTTCCGGGTGTTATTATAAATGGCGTCGAGAAACGGCCCAACGATTACGGGAACGGATGGAGGCGATTTTTTGCACAGAGAGCGCGTTGCGTCACATTATCAAGTCAGGTGTGTAGTGCAAATTATTCATAAACTTTAGACGCATCCACACACGCTCACATACTCACCATAGCACTCACGGTCGATGTACCTTATAAATTCGTTTCTCTAGAATTGCTATATATATATGTATATGTATGTGTGTGTCTCTGTTTTTTGACAGTGCACTCAACAAGTACCGCTTGAAGACGTGTCTGTGTTGTCACGCGCTGCTGTTTGTTGTTATGCTGGCCAAGTTGTCGTTTGACATTCTCGACAGGCTGGATATTTTCATCCTGCAGCTGGAAGAACTGGAGGTGCCCAAGGTTGTCGCTCACGTGCTGATATTACTTGTTTGACATTGCCATGGGTTTGGATGCATTGTGTTGCTACGCATACCACGACGAAATATAACAATTAAATATGACAAAAATGTTTAGAAATGTAATAATAAGTTGGAGTTGTTAGCTCGTCATAGTTATATATGTCTCTGGATATCTTACTACCTCTGATCAAACATAAGAAGGCATTTTGCAAGTGCATGTCACCGTGTATGCGCGCGTGTGTGTGTTAATTTATTTGCTTAACTTTGTGTGTTGCAGCCAGCCAAATGGGAGTACATTTGGACCATCAGCTTTGCTTATTCGCTGTTTGCCGTCAGCGCGTGCAGGAAAAACAGCGTGTTTCTCATGCAGATCTACCTAGGTGCGCAACTGTTGGCTTTATAGGCCATGACTGCCCGTATATCGCCTGTATAACGCATGTATCATGACCATATATCGCCCGTATTGTTCACTGTTCATATTGAAATTCATGAAAAACACCGAATGAGGTGTTTTCTAGCAAATAAAAACAGTACTGTCATCATTAATGAAAACGCTAAGATTATTCGGTGCATTGTCAAACTATACTAGTGACGTATGTAAGCCTCTAAACCACTTCTTAGATTGATGTAGTGTTGATTGTTTGGATCATCAAAATAGCATATTTATGGTGTTATTTTCTCATAAACGCCGGCAGTTTCCGCACGAAAATTAGCGCATTTTTCCAATGTCGTTCGCTGATTGGCTAATATGAATGACGTCATCTGTTGTGCATGCACTTGTTCAACGCTGATTGGCTGATATGACAGGAGGCGTGGTTTCGCTGTCTTTGGCGCCCGTTTTGTACGCCATCGCCTTCTTCTCGCCCGATGTGTATCGGTTCGTCACCACTGGCTCTCGTCAGCACCTGCTTATATGGCAGGTAGTCTTGTTAATGTGCTAGAGCTTGGGTGCTGTATATTGCACGCATTGCACGCTTTATACACACACACGCGTACGACCACGACTAAACGCTGATATACATTTGTAACTTGCAAACAGCACAGCTTGCATAGTTTCATTTTCTTGTTTATTCCCGTCGTTCTCCTACACTTCTATGGAGCCATTTTACACCAGAGTTTTGCGCTGTTTAAGTATGATGATTGTAAAACTTTTGAATTATGAAGAATGGATTGTGTGTGTGTGTGTGTGTGTGTGTGTGTGTGTGTGTTTGGCAGGGTGTTCCCTACTGCATGTTGAACATGGCGTTTCTCGTGTTGGCATTACAGGTTCACTGTTTCTCAGTGTTCTTCAGCACTCGACTGCTAAATGCCTGGCGAACTAAAAAGTCCAACTGAACCCCCTCTGATCTCGCCCCCCACCCCCATCTCAATTAACACCCCCACCCTTTTTCTACACGCGTGACAATCGCATCTCGTTTGCACCGGGTTGCGTCAATATGGGTTATTGTTGTTGTTGTGGGTGTTGTTTGTTATCATGTGGCACGTGCTATGTTGACCAGCCCGCCTCCTAAGAGTTCGAACAGGGTCCAATTCACAGTTGTTCAACTATACCTCATGCAACGCGATGTGCAACTGAAATGTCAGTCATGTGTGTGGTGCCGTGTCTAGACTGAATCCAAATACAGGGAAGCAATGCCTTCTCGTGCGTTCATTGATGCAGCACCTCCGAGATAGACAATACATCGTCAGCTAAAGATATATATTAATAAAACAGCAATCAACATCATCTAAATACGACAAAAATATTTACTAGACAAAACACGACTTTTTGTGAGAGACAAGCATTGGACAACAATTTGTTCTATCTGTGTTGTGGGAATTACAAATCACATATTTAAATTAGGATATTTAAATACATATTCAATATAGTTAAATATTTGAATTAGCAACAAGGAAATAGTGAGGCATATACCGAGGCAGTGTGACTTAATATACGCAGCACACAGACAATACAAATAAAATTATTAATGTCAAGGTGGGTCGAGTTTTAGTACGACTAGAATTCGCCGCTTTGTTCCAAGATTTAGGGCTAGTGTAGGAATAATTGCCAACACAAAATGCAAGCTCCACCAAGTGTGCTGTGGATATTTTATTATATAGAATTGAATTTGATTATGTGAAATTATTTGTGCTTCGTTTATCAACTACATTTCCCATCTGGAATAAAATGAAAAATACAAAACCGCATCTAGAAGTAGAATCGAATAAAGCATTGAGTCAGGCGCGTGAAGCAACTGACTTTAATTGCCTTGTCTCGCATCAATGATTATGGGCGGGAAACCGCACAATTCCAGCCTGACACAGAGGTGCCCTTGAAATAATACGCGCAAAAATCACGTGCAAACCGCCAACGCTGGCGAATATGAAACATCGACAAGTTAGAGCAATAACTAGGCGAAATAGACCAATTGTGATGCGTGAGAGAGAGAGAGAGAGATAGTGGAATATAGAAGAACGGAAGTGAATTGAAAAAGAAGCAAGGAAAGGATAACATTTTAGCATGATATTAGACTAAACGATGATCGAAGCAAAGTAATAGACGCAAAAACAAAGAAAGAACACGTCGGAAGCAAATAAGAATTGAGAGTTTCAGAAAGAAGACAGTTAAGAGAGAAATAAGGACGGATAAAAAGAGATAATTTAGCTGGAGCCGAACTCTTTCATCCAGGACTCGTATTTGTCCAAATCGGCGGCTGAAACGGACTTATTACAACGCGAAATGGCCTCGCGAAAATCGTGCATGGTCACCGGCATCTCCAACTCTTCCTTGGGCAGAGCGCGAATCTCCTCGGGACGCAGACCGGCGATTTTTCGACGCATCGACATCATGGATGCATCGCTGCAACATACACATGAACACACACACGAACATACACACACATACACATGATACACAGTACACGAAGCTGAATTTAAGTACAAGTTAGATGAGAGTGGCATTAGGAAGCATTGCAGTTCAAGTCCAATATATCCCGTGAACTTTACAACCAGGTGAAGTGAGTACACATACATCACGAGGTCAGAGTGGTGGCATATGATACTGCATGTGAACCAAGTCAGTATAGACACACACACACATAGATATACACACAGACAGATACAACAGCCGGCACACACACACACACGGACAGATACAAACAGACAAACATACATACAGATACATACACATACACACACACACAGACAGATACAAACAAAGAGACAGACATACAGATACATACACACAGACAAACAGACCATCAGAGATACACACACATACACACAGACAGACAGAAAGACAGATAGACATACACAGACAGACAGACAGACAGACCGGCAGACAGACACAAAGACCGGCAGACAGACAGACATACAGACAGACAGACGGACATACAGATCGGCAGACAGACAGACAGACGGACATACAGACGGACAGAAAGACAGACAGACAGACCGGCAGATAGACAAACAGACAGACCGGTAGACATACAGACAGACGAACAGACAGACAGAAAGACACAGCCAGACAGAAAGACACAGCCAGACAGACAGACATACAGACAGACAGACAGACAGATAGACGGACATACAGACAGACAGACAGACCGGCAGACAGAAAGACAGACACACAGACGAACAGACAGACATACAGACAGACAGACCGGCAGACGAACAGACAGACCGGTAGACAGAAAGACAGACATACAGACAGACAGATAGACAGACCGGCAGACGTTGGTGATGTCAGCGCCCGAGTATCCGTCCAGCTGATCAGCCACTGTTTTCAGGTCAAGTCCTGCGTCTGTCTCCACCTCGCGCAGGTTGATCTTCAACAACGCCTCGCGACCCTCGTCTCAACACACACACACACACACACACACAATGTTTTAGACATATAATGGTATGCAAAAGTTAGACAGGGATAATTGTATAGTTTGGGGATAATTCAGGCAAGAGGGGTCATGGAAAAAACTGAAAAGGACTAGTTGTTTGAGAGATGTTTGAAGAAGTATAGTTTCCCATATACAGGTGTGTGTTGATGTCTGGAATCAGTTAGGGGAGGATAATTTAAGAGCTAAAAGTTTAGGAAGTTTTATAGAGATACTGGATAGTGTGAAATACTGGGAATTTCAGGGAAGATAGGTTACTAGAGGGTGGGTTGGAGACAGGACAGTAAGAGCACAGCTCATCTCCTGTGATAAACAAATAGCTGAGTACACACACAACACACACAAACACACTCCAGTAGAATTGTCTGTATCAGTATGTGTGTGTGTATCAGTATGTGTGTGTGTGTGTATCAGTATGTGTGTGTGTGTGTATCAGTATGAGTGTATAAGTATGTGTGTGTGTATCAGTATGTGTGTGTGTATCAGTATGAGTGTGTGTGTGTGTCAGTATGAGTGTGTGTGTGTGTGTGTGTGTGTGTATCAGTATGTGTGTGTGTGTGTGTGTATCAGTATGTGTGTGTATCAGTATGTATGTGTGTGTCAGTATGTGTGTGTGTGTGTCAGTATGTGTGTGTGTGTGTCAGTATGTGTGTCAGAATGTGTGTTTGTGTGTGTATCAGTATGTGTGTATCAGAATGTGTGTGAGTGTGTGTCAGTATGTGTGTCAGTATGTGTGTGTCAGTATGTGTGTCAGTATGTGTGTCAGTATGTGTGTCAGAATGTGTGTGTGTGTATGTGTGTCAGTATGTGTGTATCAGAATGTGTGTGAGTGTGTGTCAGTATGTGTGCCAGAATGTGTGTGTGTATGTGTGTCAGTATGTGTGTATCAGAATGTGTGTGAGTGTGTGTCAGTATGTATGTGTGTGTGTATCAGTATATGTGTATCAGTATATGTGTGTGTGTGTACGCGTGTGTATCAGACTGTGTGTGTGTATGTGTGTCAGTATGTGTGTGAGTTTGTGTGTCAGTGTGAGTGTATGTGTGTGTACCAGTATGTATGTGTGTATTAGTATGTGTGTGAGAGTGGGTGTGTATATCAGTATGTGTGTGAGAGTGGGTGTTTACCAGTATGTGTGTGTATGTATATGTGTGTGCGTCAGTATGTGTGTATGTGTATCAGTATGTGTGTGAGTGTGTCAGTATGTGTATCAGAATGTGTGTATGTGTGTCAGTATGTGTGTCAGTATTAGTGTCAGTATTAGTGTCAGTATGTTTGTGTCAGAATGTGTGTGTGTTAGTCAGGCTGACTGTTGGGCAGTGGAATGTAGATGCGTTTCTCAAGTCGGCGACGCAGAGCTTCGTCAATATCCCAGGGAAAATTTGTGGCTGCCAACACCATCACCAAACGACCTGGCTCCTCCTGTGATGAAGGACTTATTCCGTCCATCTGCATCAACAACTCAGACTTCACCTACACACACACATACACACACACACGGACATACAAAATTAACAAATGTGATATGTATGTACGCGTGTATATCCGTCCAGAATTATAACCTCACTTAAACTAGGCTCCAACACAAAAACAGTTATTTGTGTGTGTTTGTGTGTGCGTTTGTGTGTACTCAGCTATTGGTTTAGCACAGGAGATGAGCTGTGCTCGTGCTGTCCTGTCTCCAACCAACCCTCTAACCTATCTTTCTTGAAATTCCCAGTATTTCACACTATCCACTATCCATGTATCTCTATAAAACTTCTTCAACTTTTAGCTCCTACAACATCCTCCCCTAACTGATTCCAGACATCAACACAACCCTGTATATGGGAAAGTATACTTCTTAACATCTCTCAAACATCTAGTCCTTTTCAAACCTCTCTTGCCTGAATTATCCCAAACTATACAATTATCCCTATTAAGCCTTTGCATACCTTTGCATTTTGCATAGCCTTTGCATTCTCTGTTCGCATGTGTGTGTGTGTGTGTGTGTGTGTGTGTGTGTGTGTCGGTTACTCTTCTGGACGCTTCGTGTTCGGTTTCTGAGCCACGGCGCGAACAAAGCGAGTCGATTTCGTCGACAAATATCGTAGATGGAGCATAGAAACGAGCCTACAAAACACACACACAAACATACACACAAGTTCAAATACACACAGACATATTAATTGACGGATCTAATCTCTCATATTTCGCCTCAATTAAACAAGATTCTTGCTAGAAGAACTGAGTCAGGAAAACACACAAGCAAAAAAGAAAATAATAGAGGAAACATGAGATTAATAAACGGTAATATTAATGACATGATTAATTAATAATAATGCAACATAAAAAACGATCAGAATTGAGGACAAGAATTTCCGATAAAGTAAATTATCCCATCATATGGATAAATATCAACAAGAAATAAAATGAAACTACGAAACCAAATACAACACGGATAACAAGAGAGATTAGGCGATAGGAATATAGTGAAATAGCACCAGAAAGAAACATTGAAAATATAACTTACAAATTACAAACAAACAACAATTTGCATATTGAGAAACAAACGTATTTTTTCCGACAAATAAAATCAAAGAACTCACTCACTGACCATTTCAAACAGCAGACGCACGAGTTTCTCGGATTCTCCGCGATACTTGGACGTCAGAGTGGACGAGGAGACGTTGAAGAAGGTGGTGCCGCATTCTGTGGCCACGGCCTTGGCCAACATAGTCTTGCCTGTTCCTGGAGGTCCGACCATCAACACTCCCTTCCAAGGTCGACGAATTCCCTGAACCAACAGATTGTAGCATTGTACACATTATGCTCATTGATAAAAATAAGTGAAAATGGAAGATATTAATACTAGTATTTAACAAGGAAGCAATAAGAGATATGAGGAAGGCACACACAGAGTTACTATCTAGAAAACAGAGGAGAAATACTAAACAAAATGAAACTGAAAAGAAAAATAGAATAAAAGGAGACAAACAAATAAACAAATGAAAAAACAATTTTAGAATAAAACAAAAAAGCGAGCGAGGGAGCAGTGAAATGCACATTTTAAGCAGAAAAACAAAGAGGAAATCAAGAAGGAAATCAAGAACCTGGAGGGAATCTTGGAGGGAATCTTGAAGGGAATCAGACCTTGAAGAAGTCCGGCATCCACATGGGCAACACGACCGCTTCCTCCAGCAACTTCTTGGCCTCGTCCAGATCGGCAATATCGCTCCAGCGAACATCCGGGTTCTTCTGCACTATATCTCGCTCTAGCATCTCGACCAGGTCGCGGTCATAGCCTGAGGGGTCAAACCTCTTGTCCTCTTCCTCGTCGTCCACTCCCCCACCACCAGCCCCCGCCCCACCGCCACTACCCCCCTCCTTCGACTCGGACGATGCCGACTTGTCACCAGACTAAACATACACACACAAGACACAAACACACACACACACACACATACACACACACACACAATGCAGGATTAAAAACGACGACGTTCATAAATACAGTCTCCCTATTAGAACAATGAAAAGCTGAAATAAACTAGCAATAAGCGATATTGTTCACCAATCAAACAACAAGCATGTGGGCAAGAAGAAATACGTCATGACTGGAAGGCGGCAGTCACGAGCCGGTCTCACTCAATACTGTGCCGATACTACTAGTAATAACAACTAGTAACAACATACAAACGCAAAAGACACACAGATTTGTTGTGTGTAATTATATAGTACATGTTGGTATAGTCGGTCTTGTGTGTCTTGTGTGTGTGTGTGTGTGTGTGTGTGTTTGTGTATTGTGTGTGTGTCTTATGTATGTTTCATATTTATAGAAATCGAGTATGCCTTATGTACCACATTTTAGTGACTACATTAATAAAAGCCATGTTTCAGTGGAAGAATGTTAAATACACTTGATTTGGCCGGGTAGAATTATGTCATGTGTACACACAACAGATTGAATTGTATTGCAGTTTCATAGCTTGCAATCTTCACATCTTCCCCGTTGATTCGATACTGCTTGCTAGCTTGTGATCTCCGCTGCTAGGGCACGTCAATAGTTGGTCAATATGAGCATTTAATAGACCGTGTCTAACCGATGAAGTCCGGTAGCTGCGAAACGTTACCCCCCCCCCCCCCTTCGACATTGGCTAACTATTGAAGCGAAGAAGCCAGAAGCCAAGAAGCCAGAAGCCAGCGCGGAGTATCGAGTCAACTAGGAAGAAAATTATAAGTTGTGAAATTGCCATATCGTGTGTGCATACGTGAGAACAATATATAGTACCATGTAGCCCGAATACAAGACAACCCCCGTTATAAGAGAGTATTTCTTCGGGCCCCACTTGTATAGTCCACGTTTAATTTTCTCCGGATATAAGAGAGACTTTTTCTCTCCACCCGCGACAACTTTCTCACATCCGGGGTACACTGTATAATAATTATTAATAATAATTATATATATATATATATATATATATATATATATATATATATATATATATAATTATTACATATAATTATAATGTTATATAATGTTATATATAATGTTATATATATATATATATATATAACATTGTACATTAATTATAATAATAATTAATAATAATTATTATTATACGTGTGCGCGTGCTGCTCTGCTTTCTCTTAATGTCTTGCAGTAGCGTGTGTGTGTGTGTGTGTGTGTGTGTGTGTGTGTGTGTGTGTGTAACTAATGCTTTATTGTTGCCTACTGTGTTGACAGTGATGTATGTATTTACGCTCTACGTTCTATCCTATCCTATGCCATATTTGATGCACAACATGCAATACACAATGTACAAAACAATAAACGATTACTAAATATAGATATAAGAATAAAAGTTATATATATATATATATATATATATATATATATACTAGCGACAAGTTCCGCACTTCGTGCGGTTATGGTCGCTAGTAGATCCGCACTACGTGCGTCTCGAAAATAACAAGTGTAACCACATATAATTCAATAAGTAGTGTAGGCATATAAAATTCAAGTGTTCATACTCACATTGAGTCGGATACGCGCTTCAACTATTAGTGCCAAAGGAACGCGAATATTGGTATTATGGTTCTGGTATGTTTAACCAGCCTGCGACAGAATCGCCGTCTGATCATCAAAATGTTGCACAATCCGTGTGCACGACATTATATAAGTTCGCATCGCACATACAGACGCACACGCATACAAACACTGGCTGCACACGTGTTCGTTCATAGAATTTCGGCACACGGACACACATACCAATACAAAATGCAAAACGGTATCGTGTGTGCAATTCCTGGGAAGAATTGCAAAATTATGCAAGAACAGTTCGCAGAAAAGATGTGGTGGCAATCTGGCAGGGAAGTTTCTAGCAATCGCTCAATTGAATGACAAAAGTGTGTAGAATAAAGGTAAAAAACAAACACCAATAGAAAAATATATGATAATTACAATTACAATATTGGTAAGCTACACATATACACTTGAAAAACGCTTCTGGAACACGCACATGCACGACGATGTACTTAATTAAACACTCCGTTTTACTACGCACTCTGCACGCCACTGTGCATTTGCAAACGCTCGCTGCAATGCACGTGAGTCATGGTATATCGACACACAGACACACACACCAATATATACATCAGTGTGCCGTTCTGTGTACACTGTGTATGTATGTGTGTGTGTGTGTGTACGTGTACCTGTATGTGTATGTGTGTGTGTGTGCATCTATGTCAGTGTGTATGTGTGTGTGTGTGTGTGTGTGCATGTATGTCAGTGTGTATGTGAGTGTGTGTGTGCCTGAAGTGGCAATCTCGCATGGGCGTTTCTAGCAATCGCTCAACTGAATGGCGCAGTGTGTAGAATAATGGTGAAAAACAAACACCAGTAGAAAAATAAATGTTAATTACAATTACAATATTGGTAAGCTACACATATACCCTTGAAAAACGCCTGTGGAACACGCACATGCACGACAATGTACATATTTAAACACTCTGTTTTACTACGCACTCTGCACGCCACTGGGCATTTGCAAACGCTCGCTGCAAACGCTCGCTGCAATGCACGTGAGTCATGGCATATCGACACACAGACACACACACCAATATACACCAATGTGCCGTTCTGCACACACACTCACTCACACACGTACGTTGAGCTTTATTATTATATACTAGCGACAAGTTCCGCACTTCGTGCGGTTATGGTCGCTAGTAGATCCGCACTACGTGCGTCTCGAAAATAACAAGTGTAACCACATATAATTCAATAAGTAGTGTAGGCATATAAAATTCAAGTGTTCATACTCACATTGAGTCGGATACGCGCTTCAACTATTAGTGCCTAAGGCACGCGAATATTGGTATTATGGTTCTGGTATGTTTAACCAGCCTGCGACAGAATCGCCGTCTGATCATCAAAATGTTGCACAATCCGTGTGCACGACATTATATAAGTTCGCATCGCACATACAGACGCACACGCATACAAACACTGGCTGCACACGTGTTCGTTCATAGAATTTCGGCACACGGACACACATACCAATACAAAATGCAAAACGGTATCGTGTGTGCAATTCCTGGGACAGTTCGCAGAAAAGATGTGGTGGCAATCTGGCATGGGCGTTTCTAGCAATCGCTCAACTGAATGACAAAAGTGTGTAGAATAATGGTGAAAAACAAACACCAATAGAAAAATATATGATAATTACAATTACAATATTGGTAAGCTACACATATACACTTGACAAACGCTTCTGGAACACGCACATGCACGACGATGTACTTAATTAAACACTCCGTTTTACTACGCACTCTGCACGCCACTGTGCATTTGCAAACGCTCGCTGCAATGCACGTGAGTCATGGTATATCGACACACAGACACACACACCAATATATACATCAGTGTGCCGTTCTGTACACTGTGTATGTATGTGTGTGTGTGTGTACGTGTACCTGTATGTGTATGTGTGTGTGTGTGTGTGCATCTATGTCAGTGTGTATGTGTGTGTGTGTGTGCATGTATGTCAGTGTGTATGTGAGTGTGTGTGTGCCTGAGGTGGCAATCTCGCATGGGCGTTTCTAGTAATCGCTCAACTGAATGGCGCAGTGTGTAGAATAATGGTGAAAAACAAACACCAGTAGAAAAATAAATGTTAATTACAATTACAATATTGGTAAGCTACACATATCCACTCGAAAAACGCCTGTGGAACACGCACATGCACGACAATGTACTTATTTAAACACTCTGTTTTACTACGCACTCTGCACGCCACTGGGCATTTGCAAACGCTCGCTGCAAACGCTCGCTGCAATGCACGTGAGTCATGGCATATCGACACACAGACACACACACCAATATATATACACCAATGTGCCGTTCTGCACACACACTCACACACGTACGTTGAGCTTTATTATTATAGATAGATATATATATATATATATATATAACACCGCATCAAATATAAAACATTGTTACAATTATTATTATTATTATTAATACCAAGCAAGGCTGACTACCTTGTCATCCCGCGAGTTCTTGGAGCGACTCGTGCGTGAATCATCGCGCCGGTTCTTGGAGCCGCCGCCGGTCGTGCGCTTGCTGGAAGCGGCCGTGGAGCCGCTGCCTGTGGTGGCGCCACCACGATTGGCAGCGCGACCACCGCCGCCACCACTGGCAGCCGTCGCGCCGCTTGTAGAGCTGCCAGATGGCTTGTTATCGGCGCCACGACGAGGTCCGCGTACCGGCCGTAACTGTGCAGGCGGCCTGGTGTGTAACATGTTCAAACATGTTCAAACATGTTTCAGCAGGTTCAGACAACATGACAGACATGTTCAAACATGTTCAAACATGTTCAGACATGTTGACAACATGTTCAAACATGTTCAGACATGTTCAAACGTGTTCAAAACATATTTTGAACATGTTTGATCATGTTAAGTCTATGAAGGTACATATATTTATCTTAAATATATATGTTATATTTAAATACACAAACAGACACACATACATACACATTCAAACACAAGAACACATACACGCAAATATGTACGTACACACATACAAACACATAGACATTAAAACACACGCATACACAAGCTGATACATAAACACACACACACACACACACACACACACACACACACACACACACACACACACAAACTCACTTGTGTTCCACTTGGGTGGGAGCTGGCCAGATGTCTGGGTCACGTGACGGCGGAGGTGCCCAAACAGTTGGGTCACGTGTCGGCTCCTCGAACGACGAAACGCGCAGTGATCCGCCTAATGCGCATGTACACACACACACACACATGCACATACACTCACCTTGCTCATCGATTTCAATAATAATGAACAATGCACAAAAAAGTAAATTGGAAAAATCGAGAGGAAAAGCAGAGATTAAGAGAAAATACAAGACGACAGAGGAAGATATGACAAGAGAATGTGAAGAGCGGATGAGAAAGAGAAAGAGAGAGTGAGAGAGAAAAAAGAGGGTGGGAAAGACAGTGTGTTTGTATGTATTTGGATATTTATATAGTTGTATTCTTATTGTATTCTATTATGTATTCTTCAATAGACATGCTGTAATTATATACACACACAGGCACACACACACACATGTAAGTGTGTGTGTGTGTGTGTATGTCTGTGTGTCCTTGTATAAGCATCACAGTGTATGTACGAGCAAGTACGATCTAGTGTTGTTCGTCGTTGTGTCATTGTCTAGTGTTTGAAGCGGTGTCACGTGACTCATGCACTCACTTTGCAGGTTATAAAAGCGCTATGTTCCAGCGTGAAGGCGCAGTCAGTAATCAGTTGCGAACGTGAAAACTGAGCTCTGTGCTTGAGTCAGTTGTGCTGCGACATTGCTGTATTGTTGTATATATATATATATATATGTGTGTGTGTGTGTGTGTGTATGTATATATATGTGTGTGTGTGTGTGTGTGTGTATGTATATATATGTGTGTGTGTGTGTGTGTGTGTGTTTGTTTGCCAGTTTGCACAGAATATACAGGCTTTGCTTCTTATACTTTACAGTAAACAAGAACACACAGGTTTGTCGATTGAGTGTGTGTGTGTGTGTGAGTATTTGTGTGTGTCTGTGTGTGTGTGTGTGAGTATTTGTGTGTGTCTGTGTGTGTGTGTGTGTATGTGTCGGTGTGTGTGTTTGTGTGTGTGTGTGTGTGTATGTGTGTTGTCTCACCGAGTGGTCTGTTGTCGTGTGAGTCGGCCCGAAATAGACTCAGTGTCTGTGTGATTCCGTTCACCTGCTCGTATTCCTGTGCCACCTGCTGCTGTACCTGCACCAACACACACACATACATACACAAGCATAAGAACGAGCCTGGGCCGGGATTCGAACCGCCGAAGCAACTGTCACAAATGAGAGTTCACAGTTTTAGCAACTGAGCTACTCGCAAGCTTGCCAACATAGCCGTGTTCCCAATACATATTATAGGCTATATTTAAATGATGTTACATTGTTCTATATGTGTATTACGCCTTTGCCTTGGACACAAATTGGTTTCCTAGTGTCAGTGAAAAAAACAAATTTCTGAAGACCAGAGAAGAATAGTGAGACAAATAGAGAATTACACATATAGAAAAGCAACAAAACAGAAAACACCGTAGACTTCAACAGAACATGTTGCACAAAATGGCCTACTTCCCAGTTATATTCTGCTATATTTTTGTAACAAAAACAAAAAACTCAAATATATTAACAGACAGGCGCGCGTGGGCATCACTGCCCCACGCGCGTCTACAGGACATCACAGCACGACCGGACCACAAACGCAACTCACTCACTCTCACACCGTGACATACGGAAGCACACACACACATACACACACACCGCAACAACCAATCAGCGGCGAGCCGGTCACTCGCTCGCCGCAGCGGGGCATCAACACTCGACAAACACACATATACACATAGACACACCGACACAACTATACACACTCCCACACAGCTCCCCAGTAGCTCAGTGGTTTGGCGCTGAGCTCTCGTGTCAGAGGTTCGCGGTTCGAATCCTGGCCCGGGTTCGTTCATCAACACCTCTGCTTGAGTCTACCGGGATTCAACACTGTAGATGGGCCCACAGTGGGGCGAGCCTTATAGTCTAAACTGGCTGGTGCGCGCTTAAAATGACAATAACAATAACAATACCACTCTCGCACACAATACACATTTAAACAATACACGATCACACAATTTTGAATGAATATTTTTACATTATCCGGTCGGTTGTCACGTGACATTTACCTGTTGCCACCTGAGTTTTCGGGCCGGCTCGTGAACGGTCTGTAGCAGGCGGTGAATCTGCTGCACGGCACCCTGGTAGTAAATCGAGGCCGAATCATAATTGCCCAGCAGCGCCATCTCGCGGCCCATTCGCGTACTCTCGCAAATGTCACTGATCGAACTCATTGTCTACGTGCACGTTTGTATGTATGTCTGTAAAGTAAAGTAAAGTAAATTGCTTTATTGTACTCCAATAAGTAGGCTTTTCAGTACAAACAACATAAACACAAACATAAGCACATACTAGGATGAAAATACACCATACATGAATCTAGCAGCATCATAATTTAGCTGCTTTCTTCCAGCTTCAGTTCTGATTGAAGGATAAATTATATCTCCTTTGCGTGTGTTGATTGTTTTTTCTGTGTGTGTGTGTCTTCGATGACAGATGACTGTGTTTGGCTAGCTAGCCCTGGAAGACAAATTGAAAATCAAGCGTGAATCACAGAGAATAAACCGGCAAACACATTGGTAAACACCTTGAATTTTATGCTCATATCGACAAACTTGTCATAAAACCAAAATAAATGCTACTTGTACTTCTCTATAGTGAGTGATGCAGGTGAATTGTGTTGTAGAATTTGGGCTTGAGGCATGCAAGTGCGGCAAATTGAATGCGCATTTGCGGTCGCGACAGCTCTAATATATATTCATATACCTGAACAACACGTCGAATGAATGTTGGAATAAGCACACGAAACTCAATGGGTATAAAAACAGCAGCAATGAAAGCGCAGTGAAAGCACGTCTTTAATATTTAATAAAACCCAAGTTGTTTCATTTAAGCAGTAATTTTAATCAATTTCATAGATGAATAATAAAAAAACACAAAGACCGATTAGTAATCAAATACTTTGCGCGCAAGAAACATCGAATTACCAGCAAATGCGCTGATAATTAGAAACTTAGCACGTAAAGTAATAAATAACACTCAGGTACTGTGCTGTAAACGTACCCAAACAACAACGGCAAATCAAAATTAAGCTACAAATTCTGCTAAAACACTTACATACACCTCGAACGCCCATCAAAATATTTTATGTAGCGTTACTGCTGCTCACAAATGTGGTCTATGAGTTACAGTTCACGGCGCGTGGCACATGTTGCTGTGTTAGCGTTTCCGTAGGTCTTGGTTTTTTAGCAAATATCTGATTTTCTAGTTTCATCAGTATTCATCGACTTATATTTGAAGTGTTTTTGTTAACACAAGTTTCGGTGTGAAGTACCACGCTTCCTTAATACTGATATCTTCCAAACGCTCATCACCCTAGATAATTTCCACACTGCAAACTACCTAATAATTCAATTCATCCAGCACAATGAAATCGGAGCAGTCGCGAAACATTTCGCATATCTCCGGGAATCTTGGCAAACAACAACACAAGTTTCAGCTTTACGCGTCTAAAGAGAGGAAAAAACAGCAACGTGAAATGCGACTTCTCAAACAGGTCGACAAGCAGCGTCAGTTGCAGGCATCCACTGAAACTCAATCTCGCGAGGGCAGCCGCGCATCCCCGTGGACACAACTCAACTTCCCATCCCGGCACCTGCGGCGACCTTTCACTCTGTCGCTCGCGGTGGCCGGCTCAATTATGGACAACGCACAGACACCGGAGCTGCGCGCGCATCTCGCGGGGCAGGTGGCCCGCGCGGCCGCCATTTTCTGCGTCGACGAGGTGGTTGTGTTCAACGACCAGGGCTCTGCCGCTGTTCGTCCCGGACCGCCACAACAACCGCTGCTGCCGCCAGACAGTTGCCGACAGATGGCGCTGCTGCTGCAGTACATGGAGTGTCCGCAGTACTTGCGTCGGCGGCTGTTTCCCGTGCACGAGCACCTGCGTCACGCCGGTCTGCTCAGTCCGCTCGACTGTCCGCATCACCTGCGACGCGACCAGCTGTGTCGGTTCCGCGAGGGCGTCGTTGTGCCGCCTGCTGCGCCGGCCGACGACAACTCACAAGCCGATGATGAGCAGGGCAGTTGCTGGGTGGACGTGGGTCTGGCGGCGCCGGTGCGCGTCGACCGTCAGCTGCAGTGCGGCGTGCGTGTGACGGTGCGTCTGAGCGGCGGCGGCAGTGGTGCAGGTGGACGAGGCAAGATTGTGGCCCCGCGGCAGGCTCGCCGTCGTCTCGGTGTCTACTGGGGCTATTCGGTGCGTGTGGCCGACAGTTTGTCGCGCGTCTTCACCGAAAGCCAGCTGGCGCCCAACGGCTACGATCTGCTGGTTGGTACGTCAGACGGCGGCACACCGCTCACTCAGCTCAGCCCCGCCTCACTGCGAGAACAGACGGACAGTCGAACCACCACGACGACGGAGGACGGAGGTAGAGGCGTGTGGCGTCACGTGCTGGTGGTGTTTGGCGGACTGCAAGGCCTCGAGGCGGCCCTCGACAACGACGATCAGCTTACAGTACAGTCGGTACACGAGCTGTTTGACCTGTATGTGAACGCGTGTCTCGCGCAGGGCACGCGCACAATTCGCAGTGAGGAGGCGTTGCTGATCACACTGCCTGCTCTACTGCCACTGCTGACTGCGGCGGCGACCATGACGGAGCGGCGAACTGATTCGACGGAGCGGCAAGATGATTTGACGGAGCGGCAAGATGACTTGACGGAGCGGCAAGATGACTTGACGGAGCGGCAAGATGACTTGACGGAGCGGCAAGATGACTTGACGGAGCGGCAAGAAATGTCCAACGAGGTTGACTCGCACAGAAACAGCGACACACAACACACACCAACAACCGACAACCAGGAGAATATGGAAGAAAACACGCAGCAAGACGACAGCATCTAACCAACTGCAGTTTATTACACATCTTCCAAGCGTGCGTGTGTGTGTGTATACAATGGAATAACTACAGTGAATTTCTTCAATAGATTATTATGCGACAGCCGGAGGAATCAGGCCGTGATCTCGCGGTGACCGCCTGTTAAATGCCATTGCTTGTTAAATGCGCGACACACACACACACACACATCACATCACATTATGCGTACATTAGGCATGGGTATATAGTAATATTATGGCTTACATACGCATACATTCATATGATAGACACAGCATTGTTCGAGGCACACACTATGAGGACTAGTGGTAATGTAGTGCGCATATATGGTAGCGGTGGGAAATTACCACTTCTCATATTAACCAAACAACAATCACCGACTAATTACTATGATAATATAAATTGATTAACACACACGCAGAACCTCTCACACACATTATTATTGCAAGCTAAGGAAGTGTGGGGGAAGTGAAGTAGTGGAACGGGCAGTAAGAGACGCGGGGGTTTGATTCAAAAGTGTTTGTGCAGTTGTGGAGTTTTGTGAATGGCCCCGGGCAGATTGTTGACCGTGCGAGAGTCGAGGTCAGCTAGAAGACGAGGTTCAGAACGCTGGCCTGAACTAATCTCACTGCATGCTGTCATCAAGTCGAAACATACACCCTCACCCACGCGCGAATCATGCCTGCCACACACACACACACATACCCATATACATACACACACATCAACCCAGTGGCGGCTCCAAGGGGGCTGAAACCCCCCAAAAATCAATAACAATAATAAATAACAATCAAGAATAATAAATATGATTCAATAAGAAACATCCAACAATTTAGTGGTCTGGGTTCGATCGTGGGTACCTCAGGTGAGATAGAGTGGTCTACTGGTGTATATAATCTGTGTGGATATGATGAGAATTGGTGTTTAAGGGGCGCACCGGCCTGTCAGAACATATGACGCCCCCAGTCAATAAAACACGACGAAACACGAAGATAAACGAACAAAAATCCTGACCATCAATATTTCGTATGGATTTCCTCATATTTCGCCTAACCATTACACTTTTTTGCTTATCCACGTGTTTAAGATATAGCATTGGCAAAAGCAATCTGGATAGAAAAGGCTGGGTAGTTTGCCGTATGTGTGTGTGAGAGATAGATAGATCGAATGAGGATATATTAAAATAGACACAATGGTTTGTGATGCATGCGGTAATCACAGGGTGGTAATATTTCCCACACTTCCCATGCTACTGGAATTGCCTGTAATTAATAATAATAATGCGAGAGAGTGTGTCAATGTGCCATTCTGTAATTGTGTAAATGTGTCAACGTGTCGTTAAAAAAGGTTAAAGGCCTAAGTGACAGCTGCTACACGGGAAGAAGCCGAAGCTTATGAACACACACAGGTGTGTCCCGTGCAGCTCGCTGCCACCGCAGAACCAACCCTCTCCACGCTATGACGCCACAAGGACGTAAGACGTATTAGAGAGGGCCACCTCCCCAGAATGTATGACACAACACATGACTGATATCTGGTGCCATCATTTACTGCTGGGTGGACAGGGGCTGTTGGATTATAAAATTCACCCAATGAAATTCTGCTCCGCCGGGTTTCGAACCACGGACCTCCCGCTTGTGAGGCCGTTGTGCTACCACATTGTGTCATTCTGTAATTGTGTCAATGTGTGGTGTTGTGTCAGTACCTGTATTCTGGATGAGCACTGATAAATTCGCGAGTCCAGCGAGCCATAGTGAATAGTTCACCAGAGGCCCGCTTCTGTTACATTGTAACAAACACACACACACAGTACAGTACAGTACAGTATTACATTTATATGGCGCTTTACACCAGAGGTCTCTAAAGCGCACGCACACACATACACAGAGACAGACACAACACACAGACACACACACACAGACAAACAAAGACACACACACACATAGACACGCGGACATTAAAGCATCACAAGGCAGCATACACATATACACACACATAGACACGTAGACTTACATAAGCATAGACACTTACATACGTATAGATACTCTAAAACCAAGAACGGGAAAGACGTTAAAGAGCAAAGACAATAAGGCTAAATACGGTATTTTTCTGAGATGGTGACAGAATTATTGTGGCCTGATGAAGAGTACGAGATGTTAAGGAAGTATTTTCTACAGTGTCGTTTAAACGAATCAAGCGATCGAATGGAACGAAGGGAAGACGGGAGCTTGTTATATATACGAGGGCCCTGAATAGAAAAACAACGATCATAGTGAGAATGGCGACATAGTGACATCGTACGAACGATCATAAACGATCATAGTGACACACACACACACACACACAACTTCAAAAGCAAGGTTCATGTTCACACTATGAGAATCATCAGTGTGGTCTAATTAATCTACAAATTAACCCACATCACCTCCCGGTGATCTCATATGAGATCAATAAAAAATGACCATGTTTCGTTGCTGTTTTTTGTGTCTATATTAATCCATATTTCATTATTAGGCTATATTTACTGGGAACATTTCTTTGAAATCAACGCACTATTTTATCAACTAGAAATCCAATCAATTCATATACAAGCATAACAATATCAAAGCTATTCTACTCACTATAATCATGGGAGATAATTGGTTAGACACCTAACTGAAAAACTAACACATTACACTATTAAGTGGCTATACATAGCGGTAAATGCACAATGTACGAATGTGTACATAATCTTTAAATGTGTACACAATGTACGAATGTGTACACAATGTACGAATGTGTACACAATGTACGAATGTGTACATAATCTTTGAATGTGTACATCATGTACGAATGTGTACATAATGTACGAATGTGTACACAATGTACGAATGTGTACACAATGTATGAATGTGTGCACAATGCACGAATGTGTACATAATCTTTGAATGTGTACATAATGTACGAATGTGTACATAATGTACGAATGTGTACACAATGTACGAATATGTACATAATGTATGAGTGTATACATAATATATGAGTGTATACATAATGTACGAATGTGTACATAATCTTTGAATGTGTACACAATGTTTGAATGTGTACACAATGTATGAATGTGTACACAATGTACGAATGTGTACACAATGTATGAATGTGTACACAATGCACGAATATGTACACAATGTGACACAATGAATGTGTACACAATGCACGAATATGTACACAATGCACGAATGTGTACACAATGTTTGAATGTGTACACAATGTACGAATGTGCACATAATGTTTGAATGTGTACACAATGTACGAATGTGCACATAATGTTTGAATGTGTACACAATGTACGAATGTGTACATAATGTATACTAGCGTATGTTTGTCTCGGTTTTAATAAATGCCTGTATTTGCCTATTTTCCCGTCTAATTGTGTCTATTTTGCCATTTTGCGCCTAAACATACGGATTTGAGTTATAACACAGTAAAAATGTATAGGAAACAATATTTGAGTAAATATAGATTGCATGTGCGTCTTATGATGCAAAATACATCACATATGTGTGTGTGTGTGTGTGTGTGTGTTACCCTGATAAGTTTGAGATATTGCGCAGTACTACAGCGAGTATCTGCGTCAATGTTAACAGCGTTCAAATAGTGAACAACCAGAGCCACCAGGCCGGGAAATTCATCTCCCTATCAGCGTCATGACGACAGCAGAAATAACACCAAGAATTTCAATAATAAAAAGAAAAAAATATATACATACCGTAAAATTATAATTTCAAAAACTGATAACAATAATAACAATAGTTATACAAGAATAATTCTAACATTTAATTTATAATTTTAATTAATATTCAATATTTTAATTTACTACTTAACTTTAAATTATATATTTCAATAACAATACTATTAATTATACCATAATAATTTTTTTATTAATTTTAAACTAAAAATGTAATGACTCTCTAAACGAGAAATTGCCAAACTTATTAAGCCACTGATTTAAATGGTAGAAATTTAAATCGTCCACCTTGCCGTTGAAAATTTCATTGATGGTGAGCTCCTTATATTCGGCGGAGGCTTCGGTACAGGGAGAACCATCACACAAAAAGTCCGAGCGAAACCAAAACCTCTGTGTTGTAACGGCGTCCCTGCACTGAGCTCGTTTCATATTCTCGTCAACCTAACATACACACACACAAACATACACATGTGAAATGTTTCTGGAACCGATAGAATTCAATTGATAATATTGATAAAACAACAATACATACAGAAAACAACTAAAAACACGTGATATTGAAAAAGAACAATGACTACAGCGATACGACACAAGTTAAAAAAACATAAAAAAGTCTTAAAAGTTTGCATCGGCCGGGAATCGAACCCGGGCCGCCCGCGTGGCAGGCGAGCATTCTACCACTGAACCACCGATGCTTGACAATTTCTGACCGTATAATCAATGGCATAAAATTCAGAACCAACATAGCTACATGTTCCATGACTCGACAATTTTTCATGGCAAATTTATGAGGGTACATAGATTAGGCCATTTCTATCAGCGAGTATCATTAAGCATCGGTGGTTCAGTGGTAGAATGCTCGCCTGCCACGCGGGTTCGATTCCCGGCCGATGCAAATACCTTTTCATTCCTATGAATTATCATATTGATTGATTTCATTGAACAAATATCTTCCCCTTATTCTAGGAAAGAAAGGGAAGAAATTCATATGGATACTTTGAAATAAATATTAGTTTTGTTATAACTTGTTCAAGTAATGTGGTTGGTACAAATTCTGGTAATTATGTTGTTTCTGTGTATAATTATAATTTAATTATATTGTAATTATGCAGCGGTTGTCAACGTCTTAACGCAGGTGCGCCGCATTATAATTTTCTTCAATATAATGTAGACAATATAATTGCAGACACGCATCGTATACAAACACACTTGCCTGCACATTTTTGCTGCGAGTGACATAAGTTAGAAGTCACGTGACTGAGTCGTGGATATTTGTGTTAAGACAGTCGATATTTCATTGCAGGGTTCGTTTGGTTTAAAGTTTAAACGAAGTGTTTTTTTTAAAACATGTTTTTTTTAAATTGTTTTTTGACAGAAATGATTTTTCTCATATAGGAATGATCAAATATTTTCATAATTAGTAAATGAGTTCATTAATACAGTTTTAAATCTTCATAAATATTACTTTTTGGCATGATATTAGGGGTTTGCACGATATGGGAAACATTTTTATTAACATTTTTGGTTTTTGCTGGGGAAACATTGTAGTTGGTATTTATGAGAAATCCTATGTTTTTACGACAAAACATTTGAGTTTCTATGAAAAACACTATTTTCAGAGACTTCCGAGTTGAAAAAATTGTGTTTACTCTGAAAACAAACATGAAGTAACCTCCACGGACAAAACGATTTTTAGTCACTAGGTTTTCATAAATAAGGCCACTGGGTATTTGGTTTGGACTTTGCAAACATATGTGGGTGTTTAAAATCGACTGCTTTCGCAATTGGAAGCGGTTTAAAACTTCCGTTGCCTATAGACGCTACAAGGTGAAATTCAAGATCCTGTGTGTAAATTTTTATGATTTTATTTTTATATTTATTAAATATTCACTAAACTCTTGGTAAGTGGTACTAAAATATTTTTATCTATATTCTAAATAGCATGGTACAATCCTTTTTTGATTTGTGTGTGCAAAGTGTAAGAACCAAATGAACAAAAAAACAATGTTTTTTTTGTTTTTTTCTAAAAAAAACATGGTTTTTGTTTTGTTTTTTTCAAACCCGGTTTCATTGTGTGCGTAGCGCGAGTTAATCGTTGTATTTGAACGCAATTTTTCAACAATAAATGTAAATGAGTTATATATATACTCATAGAAGATGTGGTGTTTGGAAACAAATAAAGATAATAATTAATTGAATTTACTATTGTTATAGCAAGAGTTAATAAACTTGCATCGGCCGGGAATCGAACCCGGGCCGCCCGCGTGGCAGGCGAGCATTCTACCACTGAACCACCGATGCTTGATGACACTCGCTGATAGAAATGGCCTAATCTATGTACCCTCATTAATTTGTCGTCGAAAAATAGTCGAGTCATGGAACATGTAGCTATGTTGGTTCTGAATTGTATGCCATTGATTATACGACCCCGAATTCTCAAGCATCGGTGGTTCAGTGGTAGAATGCTCGCCTGCCACGCGGGCGGCCCGGGTTCGATTCCCGGCCGATGCAAGTTTTTGCCATTTATTGCACATATATTCCCCTTTATGCACACACTGACTCACCTTACTGATGGGAATAAGAAAGTTGAGTTTGTAGGACAGTATGACTCTGGTCAACAGCACCACAAAACACACGAACGCCGCATTTTCAAAATCAGTTAGCTGAACCTCACAAGGACGAAACTCCACGCGCCAGCCAATGTTGGAGCCAAATGGAGGCGGCTTGAATCTCATTGTCTGCCAGTTTGTCGACTGTATGTTCTACACACACACATACATACACATACACATATGCACACATGAAACGATTTAATGCTTCATTAATGAAAATCAAACTGACTGTGAATTATGAAAAATAAATATCTAAATCGCCATGACAAGTTGTGAAAATTTGAATTGAATACAAATAAGCAAGTTGACACAGGGAAGATACACACAAAAATAAACTAATGAATGATAAATAAACAAACGAAAAACGATCAATTTCTCTTATCCTCAGATAATTGTCTCTTATCATGCATAAGCTCCAGAGATAGTTCACAATAAATAACTTCTAATCAAATATATTCGACAATAATAGAGAGAGAGAGAGAGATAGAAAGATAAAAAGAGAGAAAAAATAGACAGAAATAGAGAAAAAGGAAGACAAAGGGATAGAAATAGAGATAAAAAGATAGAAAGAGAAAGGAAAGAGACAGAAATAGATAAGAAGAGATAGAAAGATAGAACACAGATAGACACACAGAGAAAAAGGGGATAGGAAAGAGAAACAGAGACATAAAGATATTAGGAGAAAGAGATTAGAAAGAGAGATAAAGAGATAGAAATAAAGAAGAAAAAAACGTAGAGAGAAAAGTAGAGACAAAAGGTAGAAAGAGATATAGAGATAGGAAGGGAGAGAAAGAGAGATAGAAAGGGAGAAAAAGAGAGATATAAAGAGAGAGAGAGATAGAGTATGTGAGAAAACCTCGAAGTGGTCCATATCTGCCGTGTCATCTTGGTGAATTTTCTCTGAGAACAGAGAGATGGGATCGCGGATAAACAAGTGCGCCACATGCGCCGCCAACAGGTCATCAATGCCGCTCTCCAACAGACGCGCATACAAACTCTTGTCATACACCAGCGGCACATCGTTGTAGCTGCACACACACATACACATTCGAACATACACATACTAACATACACATATTAACATACACACACATTCAAACATACACACACACATTCAAACATACACATTCAAACCTACACATACACACATACACATACTAACATACACATATTAACATACACACACATTCAAACATACACACACACATTCAAACATACACATTCAAACCTACACATACACACATACACATACTAACATACACATATTAACATACACACACATTCAAACATACACACACACATTCAAACATACACAGATTCACACACACATACACAGCTCTCAAACATTTAAAGAGAGTAATTAACGTCATAGAATTAAATTAAAGTCAAATTATCTAGTTTCCTATTTATTTATCAGACACATTATAAGACCCACATAAAACAAGGCAAAATAATAGGATAATTCAATAAATTCGCTCAATAAATAAGCAATTATTGCAAAGACTATACACTTACATATATACAGAAAAATATTTGAGTAAATATAGAGATATTGCGTGCTTCTTATAATACAAAGACACGTGGATGTATCTATATTAGAGGTCTTTAATTTTTCCCGGAAAAAACACCTTATTTACTTGATCCTCATAATGCAACATTTAGCTGTGTGAATGAATATTGAATAAAAATGTTTTTCTATTACTTTGTTTGAATAGATACATTTTCCATCATAGTTATCAAGTATTGAAATCTCAAGTATTGAAATCGGTGCCAATACTGAAGGAAGCCAATGGTTTGTATAAGAGAGAGTAATAGAGTGATGAGAGAGAGATCTCTTTTTTTCCGCCCCTCGCCTTTACAATTCCATCCCAGTCCACATTACTTCTTCTCTTTCCTACAATTCTTTCCGCTCTAAGCTCTCCAAACACTTTTTTGACCTCTCTTTTGACCCAGTCTCCCACACTCTCACACCTTTTGCATCACTATAACATGTTACTTTAGCATGTTCTTACTCGTATTCCTTCTCTCATTTGCATGCTTACTATATCTACGCTATGACTATATTCTCCCGAGTTGTGTTTGCTGTGTTGTGTTGTCATTATGTTTCAGTCGTGTTGTCTTGTCCGTCATGTCCGTCTGCTTTGTATGTTTTGCCCATATTTTGTCTCTATATTTATTGTCATTTATTGCATATTTGTAGTTCACTTCTTTTGCATCTGTCCTGTTATTTGTATTCCGTGTTCCCAACTGTTATAATCGTGTCGCGCCCGAGCCCTTCGGTGCGCTATAACAAATACATGTTGTTGTTGTTGTTGTTGTGTCAGAGGATGGGGGCAGTTTCTCACCGTCGTCCGCACTGTGACAGATAAGAATCAACCGAGCTGTAGCGAGATTTGTTGATGACAAATTTGTTTTGTTTGAGCGGTGCCACCCCTCTCTCCTCATCCGTCCGACAATCGCAAGACATTGAAATTATATCCCATCTGATTCAAACGAGCGAAAAAACCAAGGTAAAAAAAGTAGAAATATCGTGTATACCAGTGCCTGGGCCACAGACGCAAAATTGGGTCGTTGAGAGCTCGGAGAAAATAACTATTTTGCCACTAAATAATTTTAATAATTAACTGTAGTAATTAAAACATATGAACAGCCTTGTCTTGGCGTTCTAAACGGACAATATTTGAATTATAATCCTGATTTAATCGAAGCAGACGAAAACTAAATTCAATCATGATCAAAAACACAATAATTTCATGCATGGAAAATTCTTAGATTTATGTAGCATTGGGTATCGTTGCTTGATATGCGCGAGATTTGGGCTTGATGACCAATTGAAGAAAGATGGACAAATTCAAGCATGATGTGACAAATAGAGAAATACTGATATAAACTAATCACTATTTTAGCGTGCAAATAACTCAGATAAATACACTCGCGCAACAGAAAACAATTAGCAATGAGGAACATAAAAATAAACATTCAAATTGATAGAGAAAAACTGAAAATCAAAGAAATGCAAAATAAATTCACGAAACCAAAAAGGAAAATATTATCATTCAAAAAAATTTACTTATAAAAATATTGAGGTAATACAATAATTAAAGACATATTAAATGCAACTAAACAATAAATTTTAGAGTGTAATTATAAGATTTAGATAAGCCCGGCGGGAATGAGACGTGCAATGGCGCACCTGCAATCAGTGTCTAGAAGAAATCCACGATGAACCGGGGAGGCAGCCGTGAGAGCCAACATAATGGGGCACAAAGGATTCAACTGGTCATATAAACAGCGAGCCTCTTCAATATTCTGGGCCTAACACAAACACATAAATAAATCATTTGAGACAAAAGTAATCGACGATTGGAATTCTAAAAATAATAGTTCATTATTGTTTAAAAAGATGACAACGAACGTTCATTCATTGAACAACAAAAAACAATTACGAAATATCCAACTTACAATATCGGTTAAAACCAGGGTTTGTTTGGTTTAAACCATTTGGTTGAAACCAAGTGGTTTTTAAAAAAAACATGTTTTTTGACAGAAATGATTTTTCTCATATAGGAATGATCAAATATTTTCAGAATTAGTAAATGAGTTCATTAATACAGTTTTAAATCTTCATAAATATTACTTTTTGACATGATTTTATGGGTTTGCACGATATGGGAAACCTTTTCATTGGAATGTTTGGTTTCTGCTGGAGAAGCATTGTAGTTGGTATTCATGAGAAATCCTATATTTTTACGACAAAACATTTGACTTTCTATGAAAAACACTATTTTTTTTAAACCTCTGAGTAAAAAAACTGTGTTTATTCTAAAAAAACATGAATTAACCTCCATGGACAAAACGATTTTTAGTCACTAGGTTTTCATAAATAAGGCCACTGGGTATTTGGATTTGGACTTTGCAAACATATGTGGGTGTTTAAAATCGACTGCTTTCGCAATTGGAAGCGGTTTAAAACTTCCGTTGCCTATAGATGCTACAAGGTGAAATTCAAGATCCTGTGTGTACATTTTTATGATTCTATTTTTATCTCTTTTTAAATATTTACAAAACTTTTGGTAAGTGGTACTAAAATATGCTCAACTATATACTAAATAGCATGGTACAATCCTTTTTTTTATTTGTGTGTGCAAAGTGTAAAAAAAACAAATAAACCAGAAAAACCAATGGTTTTTTTGGGTTTTTCTAAAAAAACGGTTTTTTAAACCCTTTTTCAACGAAAGCTAAAAAACATGCATCGGCCGGGAATCGAACCCGGGCCGCCCGCGTGGCAGGCGAGCATTCTACCACTGAACCACCGATGCTTGATGACACTCGCTGATAGAAATACCCTAATCAATGTACCCTCATTAATTTGACATCGAAAAATTGTCGAGTCATGGAACATGTAGCTGTGTTGGTTCTGAATTGTATGCCATTTATTATACGACCCAGACTTCTCAAGCATCGGTGGTTCAGTGGTAGAATGCTCGCCTGCCACGCGGGCGGCCCGGGTTCGATTCCCGGCCGATGCAGACTTTTACACATTTACAAACCGTATTTAAAACGCACAAACTTGTTTATATGCGTATCTAATTTTACATTACTTCATCAAGTAGTGAAAATCGCGCAAAAAAATCTCAGAATCTCTATATATTAGTTGTTATCATACTTTAAACTGTTCTTGTAGCAAAAGCATTAGTTCCACTAATAGACGGTGGCGCCACCTGGAATGTAATTTGCAGACAACTGCAGCCCATGCCGAAAGCCATGGCGTCCATATGCACGTGATCTGGCAGTGAGGCCTTCTCACATTGTCCATCATCCCCGTATTGAGCCAACTGGTCGATAAACGGACGCTCCGTGTTCTTATCCACAAACACTGTCACAAACACCATCACAAACATGACAAACACAACCAGAACCGCCACAAACATAATGACAAACACAACCACAAACATCATCACAAACACTGTCACAAACACCATCACAAACATGACAAACACCGCCACAAACATGACAAACACCGCCACAAACATGACAAACACCGCCACAAACATGACAAACACCGCCACAAACATGACAAACACCGCCACAAACATAATGACAAACATTGTCACAAACACCATCACAAACATGACAAACACCGCCACAAACATCATCACAAACACTGTCACAAACTCCATCACAAACATGACAAACACCGCCACAAACATCATCACAAAGACTGTCACAAACACCATCACAAACATGACAAACACAACCACAAACACTGTCACAAACACCATAACAAACATGACAAACACTGTCATAAACACCATCACAAACATGACAAACACCGCCACAAACATGACAAACACCATCACAAACATGACAAACACAACCACAAACATCATCACAAACACTGTCACAAACACCATGACAAACATAACAAACACCACCACAAACACCATCACAAAGAAACGTGGCAGAGCAGCGAATAAAAGGAGTCAAACATTGTTCATGGTTTGTTTATTAGACAAGACTATTTCGAGGATGAATAAGTAATATTACCAAGCCAGCTTTATATTAATTTATATCATGTAAAATATATTGAAACCAATTGTTTTCCTGCCACTATCTTCTACTAGAAGTAGCAAGGAAATGAAATTGATAGATAGATAGATAGATAGATATTTTATATATTAAACATATATATTTACAAAGCATTACTACCTAATCTAACAGCATAAAACACTACCCGACCGATTCAACCGAAATATTTCATTTACATTTGCTGCGCCTCACCTGGCACGTTGATGGCGACTTTTTTGCCGCGTCGTTGACGAACGTTGCGCGTGAGTGTGGCGAATCGCGGGTGTGCCGAGAATATCACCTCGTGCGGCACAAACAGCGAGCGAGACGACCCCGCCTCGGGAGTGGCCACCGCCGCCGGCACTGTGAACTGCCCACACCCCAACCTACACACACACACACACACACACATTACATTACGTTAGGTCAGTGGTTCCCAGCCTGGGGGTAAATTACCCCCTGGGGGTAATTTACGTGCGGTCAAGTATGACAAGGTAATGTCTAATATATAGAGATTCTCATATGGCGTGCTTTAGAAAAATTTCTTAGACTGTTTTTTGAAAACAGGGATAGAAGTGATAGAACACACACACACACACACAGTAAATTACCCCCTGGGGGTAATTTAGCAATTGTTCGGGGGTAATGTAGGGGTGACAGGAAAATGTTAAGAATTCTGAAATTCAAGAAAACATTGCGGTACCTTGTATTGGGATTAACTTAGCATATTATGTTTACTGGGAACTTAGCATATTATGTTTATTGTTTGCATTGTGTGGATATTGTATTGCTCATATGGCGTGTTATATATAGTTGTGTGTGCACGCGTGCGTGTGTGTGTGTGAATGCTTACAGTAACATATACAGTAACAAAGGGGTAGCATGCTGAATATGGGACGCTAAATTGGGTAACAAGCTGAAAAAGGTTGGGAACCACTGCATTAGGTAGATATTTATATAGCGCCCTACACCTAGATGGTCTCTAGGGCGCTGCACACACGCACACACACACACACACACACATTCACACACACACACACACACACACACACACACACACACACACACACACACACACACACACACACACACACACACACACACACACACACACACACACACACACACACACACACACACACACACACACACACACACACACACACACACACACACACACACACACACACACACACACACACACACACACACACACACACACACACACACACACACACACACACACACACACACACACACACACACACACACACACACACACACACACACACACACACACACACACACACACACACACACACACACACACACACACACACACACACACACACACACACACACACACACACACACACACACACACACACACACAGAAACACACACACATAGCCACACACACACAGAAAGTGAAAGGTAAAGAAAGAAGAGATATAATTTACACCTTATAATCATCTCTCTTATATTCTCTAGAGTATAATACGATTTCACCATGAAAAATTTCTTAGAGTGTTTTTTGAAAACAAGGATAGAAGTGATAGAGCACACACACACACACACACACGAATTTGCATCCAAACAAGCTACACATACATAAGTGCATTTATACATACAAACAGCCAACACACAAATACATATATACATATATATAAATACAAACATTCAAAGAAACCACACACACATACACATATACACATATACATGCATACAAGTCTGCGCAAATGTGTGAGTGTTTGTCAATGTATGTGTGCGTATATATGCTTGTGTGTTTGTGTATGTGTGTGTATATGTATGTGTATGTGCGTATGTATGTGTAGGTATGTGTGTATGAATTTGTGTGTGCGTGTTTGTGTGTGTGCATTTTGTGTGTGTACGTGTGTATGTATGTATGTGTATGTATGTATGTGTATGTGTGCATGTATATGTGTGTATGAAGTGTGTTTGTGTATGCTGTGTGTTTATGTGTGTTTATGTATGCTGTGTGTTTATGTGTGTTTGTGTATGCTGTGTGTTTATGTGTGTGTGAAGTGTATGTATGTATGTGTGTGTGTATGTATGTGTGTGTATGTGCATGTTGTGTGTGTACGTGTGTATGTATGTGTGTATGAAGAGTGTGTATGTATGTGTGTGTTTATGTGTGTTTGTGTATGCTGTGTGTTTATGTGTGTTTGTGTATGCTGTGTGTGTATATGAAGTGTATGAAGTGTGTGTATGTATGTGTGTGTATATGAAGTGTGTGTTTATGAGTGTTTGTGTATGCTGTGTGTTTATGTGTGTTTGTGTATGCTGTGTGTTTGTGTGTTTATGTATGCTGTGTGTGTGTTTGTGTGTATGAAGTGTGTGTTTATGAGTGTTTATGTATGCTGTGTGTTTATGTGTGTTTGTGTATGCTGTGTGTTTGTGTGTTTGTGTATGCTGTATGTGTGTGTGCATGTTGTGTGTGTACGTGTGTATGTATGTGTGTATGAAGTGTGTGTATGTGTGTGTGTGTGTGTGTGTGTGTGTGTGTGTGTGTGTGTGTGTGTGTGTGTGTGTGTGTGTGTGTGTGTATATGAAGTGTGTGTTTATGTGTGTTTGTGTATGTATGTGTGTACGTGTTTAGGTGTGTTTATGTATGATGTGTGTTTATGTATGATGTGTGTTTATGTATGATGTGTGTTTATGTATGTGTGTTTATGTGTGTTTGTGTATGATGTGTGTTTAGGTGTGTTTATGTATGATGTGTGTTTATGTGTGTTTGTGTATGATGTGTGTGTTTGTGTGTATGCTGTGTGTTTATGTGTGTATGTGTGTGTGTGTGTGTGTGTGTGTTTGTGTGTATGAAGTGTATGTGTGTGTGTGTGTTTGTGTGTATGATGTGTGTTTGTGTGTATGAAGTATGTATGTATATACGAGCACCTAGGAAAGCTGGTGATACTGAGCAGTATTTCGTCAGGTCCCAGCAGCGCCTCGACTTCACGACGTCTTGCTCGCATGTTCGACTCGACCGTGTTGAAGAAGGCTATGATACTGCCATAAGGACGACCTGGCGTGCCTTCCAGCATGTAGGCGCCGTATTCAGGACGCCACAGCGAAGCCACACCACTGACACACAAGCACACACACACACACATGAATATACAGTCAGCGCCGAAATACATGGCACGGAACATACAGCTTCTTGATTTTACGCGTCCTAATTGATTTAACTCCGATTTCGGTAGAGATGCTTTATTGGCACTCATCATACATCGATATGATACGTATATGTGACAACAATAACACTGTAACATACACACACACACACAGATACATACACACAGACAAACAAGCACGCATACGCATAGAGAAATGCACAAATAAAAAAGCACACACATATGAATACACACACACACATGGTTGTGTTTTAATGTGTTTTGTGTATGATAAAATTGTGTGCTGGAAAAGAAAACACAAACACACACACAGACACAAACACATACACACACATACAAATACACAAATACACACACATACAGATGCATACATGTAAACACACACAAACAAACATACACAGACATACAAACACACACATACACAGATATACAAACAAACACATACACAGACATACAAATACACACATACATGTAAACACACACACAGACAGACACGGATTTGGAAAATGTGAAGGCGAAGGCCTGACTTTGGCAGCGAATAAGCCTGGCCGTCATTCGTGGCAACGCCGCCTCCAATTTATTGTAGTATTGTGAATATGTGTACGTGTTTGTAAATATATTTGTTTGAGTCAAAAAAAAGACAGACACGCATACAAACACGCGCTGACCTGGCGTTGTCCGCTTCGGCTTGTTGTAGTTGCTGGAGCAGTTGAGGCGCGCGCAGTGACAGTCGTGCTGTGCGAGTCTGCCGGTCCAGACACAGCACCATGTACTCCACCTACAACACCGCCACCACAGACACACACACACACACACACAGACACAGACACAGACACAGCCACACAGACACACACACAGACAGACACAGACAGACACACACACACACAGACACACATACAGACACAGACACACACACATACACAGACACACATACAGACACAGACACACACAGACACACACACGCACAGACACACACACAGTATAAGACAGTGTGGCATTCATATGACGCTCTACATCAGTCGTTTCTAAACCGTTTTTCAGTGTTGGCACCGTTTCTAAATCAGAACCTTTTTATTCAATATTCATTCATACAACTGTAAGTTCCTTATTTTCCCATTCATTTTTTCACAAGGAAAAATATAAAGTATAGGTATAACACATATTCGCTAATTTTTAACAGGAACCAGGCCCACGCGCCTTAGGAACCAGACCCGAATCTCTTAGGAACCAGACCGACATTGTCGATTAAGAGCCACTACTCTACACCAACCAATTTGTGGTGCTCCGTGGTGCAGTTGTTAGCACACCGCCTCACAAGCGGGAGGTCAGTGGTTCGAAACCCGGCGGAGCAGAATTTCATTGAGCGAATTCTACAATACCACAGCCCCTGTCAACCCAGCAGTAAATGGTACCAGATATCAGTCATGTGTTGTGCCATGCATTCTGGGGAGGTGGCACTCTCTAATACGTCTTACGTCCTTGTGGCGCCATAGCGTGGAGAGGGTCGGTTCTGCGGTGGCAGCGAGCTGCACGGGGCACGCCTGTGTGTTCATAAGCTTCGGCTTCTTCCCGTGTAGCAGTTGCCGCTTAGGCATTTAACCTTTATTTATTTAACCAACCTCGTCGCCCCATTTGAGGCAGTCTCCGCGCCTCGTTTTCAACTGGTTGTACTGGTTGACGAACTGCTCGATGCCATGGCGCCGCACGTGGTCGGCCAGCGCCTGAGTCTCGACCCAGCTGAGAGGAGACCCCTCCGACAGAAGACCCATCAACTCTCTCTCTCTGACTCTCCGACTCTCTTCCTCTCTCTTCGCACACACTTGCTCTGTCCCGCACAAGCCGTGTTTTGATAGAATAGCAGCAAAGCTCGTCACAAACACATAGTATATTATCCATAGTTTCCATTTGTATATTCCATAGTATGTGAGATGTATAATTGAATCTAAGAAACAATAATTATACAAAATCATTAAATATATAAGCCGACCTGATTAAATGGAAAGCATGTGAGATATATGCAAAAAAACAAAAACGAAACAGAACGTATTTTATACAGAAAAACAACACAACCATCGAAAAACTACCTACTACATATTCAAGCAATTCTGAAACATTCAACCGGCTAAATCAAAAACATGAAACACACACAGATAGCATCGAGGGACACTCGATATAAAGACAACTACATCAACAAAATATATATAAGCTGGTGAGCAGAACATATCAATATAAACATTAGACAATCCAAAAATAACATGATAGTGGCAGACTTCAGGGCTTGAAAGGTTACGCAAAAACCACTCTGAGACTAGCCAGCCACGCCAAATATGAAAAACACTTGAACATGTAAAATACCGCAAAAATGTTCACATAAAACAGTGAAATACAGAGAAACTGATAACAAAAAAACCTCCAAAAACTCACCACGACTCACGGCGTAACAAACATATAACGGAGACAAAGAGTCGTTATTGACTAGGCTTGGCACACGCAAATAGATTTTTAACACATCGCAGATCGCTTGTTACAACGCACTGCATCTGCCTAAAACATACGAACAAGTGTGATACACGACTACGATTGTATTCAAATGGGTCTGCCTGAAATCCGATTGGAATTGCCTGAGCTGTGCATTTAATTAGTGCGATTTCACACCAATTTGGAATAAATCTAAAAAACTACGCATATACTATTTATACTACGACCACGGACGTTGGCTTTTAAGATAAAAATCAACGTCCAAAAAACTTAACCATCGTTTCAATTACATAAACACGATGACTCTTTAAGCGGGTACATTCTATTTATCCCTCAACGAAATCTTGCCGAAAAATTGATGAAATAAAAAAGGCAGATTTGTCGATGTTGAGTCTATTTCTGGTTGTCTGGTCAATATCAAATAAAGCACGTGAAAAACATCAATATGTACGTATTGATTTAATATCTCTCTACTGTACATACAACCAAATAACTAGCGCATATATATGCAATATATATGCAATATATACAAACATACGAGATCGGAATTATGCCCATATAAGTGATTTTCAGATAATTATGCAGTGCCCAATATTAGCTGAGCTGGAAAAGCTAAATCAGAAAAATTCAAGCGAAATACGTCACCGCACTTGTCAAAATGCATAAAGACCTTTTCAACACCGCAAATAACTTGAGGTTTTTGCTTTGGCATAAAGGTGTCGATATTTTTCGTTGCAAAACTCAATCCTAGCAACACGAATGTCACACATTGTATATTGCACTGCAGTCACTGTAGTATCGTCACCTATACGGTTCGCTTTGTTATAAATCTACTGTAGTCTCCCTGCCTGATACTAGATGACGTAACTCGAATGTTACACTTGAACTTGGCCGTGTTGGGTCAGGCAGTCTGTGTGCAAGTTTCAGGGTGTTATGTTTGTGCTCGCGATTAACGTTCGGTGTATTGACTGT
Organism: Sacculina carcini; assembly: GCA_916048095.2. Taxonomy (NCBI): domain Eukaryota; kingdom Metazoa; phylum Arthropoda; class Thecostraca; family Sacculinidae; genus Sacculina; species Sacculina carcini. Next base: position 1,435,369 of record OU696575.1, read on the forward strand.
GTTCCGTTTATGTTTATGATTATTGTTGATTGTGGATGTATTACACGAAGCCACTACAGTCACTTATCCTGGATGCAACGCATTCTCACACATCAACATGCCAAACAAAAAGGTCAACGACCCAACACATTCGCCAATACAACATTGCTTCAGAACAATGGGACCAAGGGGGATTGTGGGGGTTCAGCCCCTCCATACACTCACACACGCGAAAACAAGGTGCATCTGGCCAGATTGAGATTCGGTCATCATCCTGCCCTTCTGTCATATCAGAAATGGTTGAATGACTCAATCGATGACACCTGTCCAGATTGCAATTCAGCACCACATACCATCACACACATCATGCAACACTGCACAGCACACACTCAACTCAGACGCCAACATAAAATTACATCCATCAGGGACCTGTGGAACAACCCGGTCACAGTGCCGTGTCTTTCCTCAGCAGCTCAGGAGGCTGCTCGGCCAGACAACTTGAGGATCGCCAACAACAACAACAACAACATCGCTGTGTGGCAAGAATTGCACAAGGTCGCGCCAGTTTGCGCACAGTTGCGTGATCACGGTTGTAGCAGGTACATATTAGCAAGCAGAGTGGCCACACTGACATCGCCTATCATCTCGCGAAAAAACAAGCTTTCAACAGCTGCACAGCTGACAGCTGACGTCATCACAATCAGCTGATGCAGCCGACTGCGTCGCTCGCAGTCGGTCACGTGACAGGTCAGCAGGTCAATGGCCTGCTGTCTCAGCAAGGTCACCTGGGTCACAGAGGTCACGCGGATGCAATCTACCGACACACACATACATACACACTGACATATACACACTGACATATACGCTGGTATATACGCACTGACATATACCACTGACATACACGCTGACATATACACACTGACATATACACACTGGCATATACACACTGACATATACACACTGACATATACACACTGACATATACGCACATATATACACATAAACAAGCGAACAAACAAATACACCATGATTAAATTGCATTATGAATTGAATTGTACAAAATTTTCGTTTGCTCGCTGGCAGAAAAATGATTATGAAACACTGGATTAGACAATGCTATAGAATAGGAGAGAAATAGAGAGAGAGAAATAGAGATAGAAGAGAGAGACTAGAACACCACCTGGACGAAACAAAGCTAGGGCCCTCAAACAGCCGTTTTCTGCTGTATCAGGAGCCAGCTGACGATAAGCTGTTGTCAGCCGCCGCACCAGCTTGAGTTGACCTGTGAGGTCACTTGTGACGTCACCAGTGAGGTCACCGGTGACGTCACTCCAGGACTCCAGCAGTGAAGGGTTAGGATCGAAAGGTTGTTGGTGCCATTGAGCCAGCTGTAGCAGGAATAAATCCTTCCACGACTCCTCCAAAAGACTCACCTGCACACACACACAAACATATATACACATACGAGTACAAACACACACGTTCCAACACACACACACACACACAGGGAGTGTCATATGGTTTTACAGACTTGTTCTTGATGAAGAGCTGAGGTCGAACATGAAAGATATTGAAATAGCATCCAGCATGAATATTTGGGACGAAGATTGGAGAGGATCACTAGAAATGCCAGAGCCATTGGTGGCTCAATTTCTAATTTAAATGCCTCTTTTCAAGACCACCTTTGTTGAAAATGAATAAAATTGCATTTTAATATGAATTTAACATTTATTATAAGTGAAATTATGCAGCTTCCAATACACCGATAGAAAATAAGTTAATATTTTGGGAAAGGTTTGAACAAAAATTGAGATTGATGATTCATGTAGATACATCAGCTAATTAGGAAAGATCCAAGTGTAAGTTAGTGAAATTGAACAGTATAGATGGCCCACATAGAGTCAGCTACCTGGTCGGTGACAGTCAACAGTCTGAGCGGGGCAAGAGAACGAGCCCATCTCACTACCATGAACAAGAGTCGCGCGGCCGTTTCACGCACCACATCAGCATATATTACTGATGATGCTGAACAGCCGATGAAAGCAGCCGGCAGCCGAGCTTGGTCCAGCAGACACGAGCTGCTCAGCTGAGGCTCAGCCGTCGCTGACAGCTGCAGGTACGGCTGGTATTTGAGCAGCTGTGATATCTGACCGTCCTACACACACAAATACAGAAATTCAAATTGATAAACATATACAAATAAACATAAACATACACATACACAACTATACAACAAGAGACACACGCAAAAAGTATCCAATATATGCACACGTACACGCACACACACACACACCGGACATATATTCACACACACACACACACACACACACACACACACACACACACACACACACACACACACACACACACACACACACACACACACACACACACACACACACACACACACACACACACACACACACACACACAAAAGAGAAACTAGAAGATAGAGTGGTCCGATGCAGCCTACACTTTGGGTCTAGCAGAAACCGTAAGGTCTGCTGAGATCGAGTACCTGTGTCAGGTCGAAGGATCCGTATAGATCGTGTGATCTGGTGAGATCGAGGATCTGGAGAGTGGATCGTGAGATCAGACGTGACCAGGTTGGAGTCTGAGGAAGCTCCGTGAAGATAGGGAAGAATATTAAGAAGACAACGACGAGACGAAAACTCACCGAAATCATGCGCATTGTCATGGCCGAGCATAGAGCCGGTGAAAATGATGATATCTCAGGTATTGATGATGTCTGGACGAACGATGGACAATTATGCGTCAGCTCTGCAGGTACAGACACCATTGGACGTGGAAGAACTGCAGGGTCACGACAGGTCACCGAGGTCAGCGGCTTGTGCTTGCGTGGGCCTCGTTCGTGTTGCACGGCTGGTGATATTAAGATAAATATAATTAATATAATAATTATTAATTAATTATAATAATAATTAATATAATTCGTTTATTCAAACTGGATTGCGTCTATTGTGTCCGGTGGAATAATATATTTATTTGCAAAAAATTTGCCTGATAATGACAAATATTAGCATTGTTTTATTATTCAAATAAATAAATATAATTAATACAAGACTGTTGCAGAATAAGCATTTACAGACCTTGCATTAAGTTATTTTTCAGTTGATTTATGTGTTCTACTTGTGTGTACAGTTATGCAAATATAGTGATATCTGATCGAACTGAGTGTCTCTGGAACCAGGTGGTATTCGGCGACTCTAGGGGGACCTCCAAGTGGTACTCGATCACAAAAAAGTTGGAAACCTCTGCTCTATGCGATACAAGTCAGGACTGTACTGTTTCGCATGATGGTTCATTGTTTATTGCTACTTATTTATTATTTTCTTCTCCAACTCTTTTTATTTCTAAATCTTTTGGCAGCTTCCGGTACATGGGTCCAACGCAGGGTGGTAATAATGCACTTGCACTCTTCCCCCATGCCCCTGGACTTGCCTGTAATTAATAATAATAAAATTTAGACAATGGTTAATTGTATGCGTATATATCTATATATCTTTCTTCATCTATCTATATAAATCAAATCAAACACATCATTCAAACAGTGCTAGATTATCGCTCCCCTTTCAGTGTATTGACTATTTGTGCACTTGTCAACCTCTCTTGAATAACTCTCTATCCCTTGAGTACCTCTCTATCCTTCATTCAATGTCAACACGTCACCTTCCCCCTTATGCACGTGCGTGTGTGTCTGTGTGTGTCCGTGTGTGTGTGTGTGTGTACAGTAGCACGTGTGCGGGACTAATCGACACACACACACAGACACACACAGACACACACAGAGACACACAGACAGACACGTGTGTGTAGTTAGACTGTGCCGGATGAAGCCGCTCCATTACAAATTGCCATCTGCAAACCAGCTGATTGAAGCGGCTTTGCTTAAAGCCCACTTCAACACACATGCACACACACACACACCCACATACACACACACAGACACACATACATACACACACACACACACTTGGTGACAATGAGCTGAGTTGAGTGTTCACATGTTGTCTTACTCACTCGAACAATTGAATTCACACACACACACCCACCCACAGACATACACCCACACACACACTCACACACACACACACACACACACACACACAGAGGCATACGCAGAGTGTGTATGCTCATAAGATGAAGATGAGGTAGCTCTTTGTGAGATGTGCCAGGCTGAATGGCACGAGACTAATCCACCAGCTCTACGGCATGAACACGTGCAAAGTTCTCACACACACACATACACATACACACACACACACACACGCACACACACAAGCAGGCACGCAATTAAGCGCACACGCACTAGTGCCCTGTGTCACGCATGAATGAGCGCTCGTGCGTGATGTCTGACGTGGCGCGCATCAAAAGTTTGTTGACTTTATCTAGTTGGTATTTAACAAGCGTTCAGCAGGTGTTAATGTGTGTGTGTGTGTGTGTGTGTGTGTGTGTGTGTGTGTGTGTGTGTGTGTGTGTGTGTGTGTGTGTGTGTGTGTGTAAGTGTGTGTGTGTGTGTGTGCGTGAGTGTGGGTGTGCTGCATTATATAGATATGTGTGAGTGTGTGTACTGTTGTCATATATCTTCCAATACAGTGGTTCTTAATCTTTTTTCTCCCTGATTCCCCACTTCTTGATGAGCCATCTCTTCATTATCAACAACAGTGCTGATATATTCAATAAATTCAGTTGTTATAACAAAGTAAATGCCAAGAGGTCATTAGAAACAAATATATATGAATTTGAATTGATAAAAACACACATAGTTGTCCTGTTCTGTCCGACCTTTAGCTTCCCACTTGGCAACTCTTCCATTCCCCACCAGTGGGGAATTCCCCACACAGGTTAAGAACCACTATTCTAATAGATAAGAGTAATATAATTATAGATCGTATATAATCAAATGCTATTTTCGGTAATATCAGTCATATTTATATTTTAAAACAATAATTGATATAAAAACAGTTGATATTCTATTGTGTAATTTAATTATATTGTGCTATGTGTGTGTTCTATTATATTGTGTAGTTTTAATACTATTGTGTGTGTTTGTGCTAGTATGTTTGTGTGCAATATAGTTTATTAGTTGTACCGTCTCTGTTCATGGAAGCGAGGAAGCATTTGTTGAGACGGCAGGCGCGACATTGGTTTCTGTGCGTTTTATCGACGGGACATTTTCCCTTGAGTTCCCCTTGTGCCTTGCAGGTGTAATTTCTGTTCCTGTGAATGCTTCGCTTGAAGAAACCCGAACATCCTGTTAGAAACAACAGCAAATGGGAATGATGGGAATTTTCAAGTGGTTAAAAAATGGAAACTTCGGGTGGGAAAGTTTGACATTTTATGTGTGAAAATTGGGTATTATTTGTGGAAAAATTATGCAGCTCAGATGGGAAAGACGTACTTTATATATAAAATTAAACATTTCAGGTGGGAAATCGGAAATTATAGGTGGTAAAATTACACATTTCAAGTGGGAAAATTGTGCATTTCAAATGGGAGAATTAAACATGAAGAAGAGACTGGATATTACATATGGGAAAAAAGGGAATTTATTTATGTTATAATTTTTAATTCAAGATTATTATTTGCAAGTTTTTTGTAAAACTTCTTGTTAGGTTAAGCAGGAAAAGATCACTGACCGTCGCACGAATAAATGCCGTAATGTTTTCCCGAACTGCGATCTCCACACACTTTGCACGCTATATCCAGCAAGCGATCTCCTAACACACACACACACACACACACACACACACACACACACACACACACATGTGCCTTGTAGACAATGGAAATGTATTAAATTTGTAATCTTCACCAAATCATTAGTGAAATATATTATATATTTCGCTTTTATTTGAAAAAGACGACTTGTTTTATTTGTTTTATATTTTATATTTCATTGTTTTTTTTTACTGCGGCATTGTGTTCGCGTGGTGAAAATTCAGCCAGTTTTGCGCGAGCACGGAGGATGGGCGGTCGTTGAGCCGCGTGATTTGCTTATCACGGCACCTCCGGCTTCAAATAAATTCCGCTCCAAGCGTGGCCAAGTATACACACACACACACACACACACACACACACACACACACACACACACACACACACACACATACACACACAGTGTATGGGCATTCAATTCAACGGCCCTTATGCTAAAAGCCTTTTATCCAAACATTCTCGCCGCGTATGGGAGCGCTTCCGATTCTGGCCGCGAGAAATTCGACGAAAGCAGATAAAGAAGAAGCCACACAAAATGATGACGCGTTCAGTCAAAATGTGACGGCGAATGTGTCAGTGGCAGTGGCCGATCCAGAGTGCAATTTTGGGAGGAACTGAGTTAATACGGGGGCTGAATTTTGGGGGCGATCAGTCATGTACATGCATAATTATGCAACCTCTTTGCGACAATACTTAAATCAACAAATTCTACAAAAGAACACTTTTTATTGCCCACTTTCAGTGAGCCTCCTGGTTATGAGGAGTTGATGGAAACATTTTGGAGGGACTCCAGCCCCCTGAGCCCCCCCTCCGGATACGCCAGTGGTCAGTGGTGCCGTGTGTCAGTGGTGGTGTGCAGAGCCGTAGCAACCGCCCCCCGTACCCCCCGGATGGGGGGTGGCCCCGAATGTTGAGGGGCCCCGTTGCTTCACGTATGATATTAAAATTTATCATATTTATAGCCTTTACTTTTTTGCTCAGATGTTTTCACCTGAGCTTGTATCATGTGATTATGTCTAATAAATACATTCATTATTTGGTGCTATATTTATAATGGGACCCCAAGTGTTGCCTTCGGTGGGGGGCCCATAAGTCCTCGCAACGGCTCTGGTGGTGTGTCAGTGATGGTGTGTGTCAGTGATGGTGTGTGTCAGTGATGGTGTGTGTCAGTGATGGTGTGTGTCAGTGGTGGTGTGTGTCAGTGATGTCGTGTCAGTGATGTCGTGTCAGTGGTGGTGTGTGTCAGTGATGGTGTGTGTCAGTGATGGTGTGTGTCAGTGATGGTGTGTGTCAGTGATGGTGTGTTAGTGAGGATGTGTATCAGTGATGGTGTGTCAGTGATGGTGTGTCAGTGATGGTGTGTGTCAGTGATGGTGTGTGTCAGTGATGGTGTGTCAGGGATGGTGTGTGTCAGTGATGGTGTGTCAGTGATGGTGTGTCAGTGATGGTGTGTGTCAGTGATGGTGTGTGTCAGTGATGGTGTGTGTCAGTGATGGTGTGTGTCAGTGATGGTGTGTGTCAGTGATGGTGTGTGTAAGTGATGGTGTGTGTCAGTGGTGATGTGTGTCAGTGGTGGTGTGTCAGTGATGGTGTGTCAGTGATGGTGTGTGTCAGTGATGGTGTGTGTCAGTGGTGTGTGTCAGTGATGGTGTGTGTCAGTGATGGTGTGTCAGTGATGGTGTGTGTCAGTGATGATGTTTGTCAGTGATGGCGCCCCAATACCCAATCCATCAGAAAGCTGATAGGTGGCATGGAATATAAATCACACTGTCTTTTTTCTGCTTTCGCATGCCTAATGCATTCTACCCAGCCTTTTAGTCTCCACTCACACACACATACACACTCACATACACACACACATACACACACATACACATACACACATACTGCATTAAATCAGTGGTTCTCCACAATTCTGCAACTTTCCTCAGTCAACTATCGAGATTATACTATTTTGGCACTGATAAATATTTCAGATATATTTAGCAGTTTGACGTGCAAACGAGCTGCAGAAAATAATATTATTGCAAGCGAGAGAGGTTTAGCCTCACTGTATTAAATGCTAAATGGTAAAAGGCTTCAAGTGACAGCTGTTACACGGAAAGAAGCCGAAGCTTATGAACACACAGGACCCTCTACACCAGTTGTTTTTAACCTGTGGGGAATTCCCCACTGGTGGAGAATGGAAGAGTTGCCAAGTGGGAAGCTAAAGGTCGGACAGAACAGGACAACTATGTGTTTTGATGAATTCAAATTCGTTTATTTTTGTTTCTTATGACCTCTTGACATTTGCTTTTATGTAACAACTGATTTTAGTGAATTTATCAGCGCTGTTGTGAAAAATATATAGATGACTCATTAAGAAGTGGGGAATCAGGAAGAAAAGGGTTTAGAACCACTGCTTTCCACGCTATGGCGCCACAAGGACGGAAGACGTATTAGAGAGGGCCACCTCCCCAGAATGCATGGAACAATAATTGCTTGTTAGTTGATCACGCACGCTACACGCTACTACGCGCTACGCGCTATCACGCGATACACGCTTCATGCATCAGCGGTGGTGACAGACACTACTAGGGTAAAATTTGGCTCCACTAAATTACTCCGTGTTGCCCTAGATTTTGTCTGTAATTAATAATAATATTATTGATAATTATACGAATATAACATGAAAATAAATGACATTCAAATTAACATCATCTCTCTCAAATCCAGATTTGTTCGCTAATTTGTTTCAATATCTGTTAATTTCTGTTAAAAATTCAAAATATGTTGAATATTTCAATTTTAAACACGTTTAAAATGTTTATCTGTTAATTAATACATTTTGAGTGTCTCTATTGAATGCTAATTAGCTTGGTAGGAGCTGGAAAGGCCAGTCTCACATTATCACTAACACTCGATCATCTAAATCAAAATTCATATGTCTGAAATCAAAATTCATTTGTCTGAATTTAAAATGCAAACGCCCTTCTAGAACCCCGAGCAGTTTCCGAATCATCATGGTCTTCCAAATCCTTCCAATACATTACACCCCATCTGTTCAATAAACTTCCCCGTTTAATTACATCTTCCAGCTCCTATAAATCTTTCAGCAGCAAATTATATAAATATCTTTTAGGTGTGTATTCTTGCTCAATGGATTCTTGAGCCCACACCGATTTTTATCGTTTTTCTGTAGTATACGTGTTTTTGTGTGACTCTTGTGTGTCTTATTCCGCTGTGAGCCCAAGTTTTATTTATGATGCATTTTCATTTGTGTGTACATTTTGTGATTTGTATGTCTAATTTCATCCATGCCAATACTTTGTTGTATGCAAGTGGCAATACATTTCTTTATTTCTGAATATTTACCATATTTGGGTGTTATAATTTACGCATAAAATTGGAGTAATGTTGACACGAGCCAAATTTACTGCAAATGTTTTGTTTTTGGTGAAAAATTAAAAACAATACCAAAATGCATCACTTGTCTGATACCTGTGAATTACCTCATATCCACAAATAACCATATTCCTGCTTTGAAACATTGACTTAACGGCATTTAGGCATGGAAAATGATATTTTATGCATTAAAATCTGACCTGTTGCAATTCCTCTTCTCAACCTTCTCTCCCTGTCCATTGTCCAGTGTTGAGTGTGTGTTGCAACAGCGAGGCGCCACGCTCACATAGGCACGAATGTCCAGCCATTTTGTCGCCGCGTAGTCAAGTGTCAAACAGCCGACAAGTCCACAATAGCCAAGTGGGCGGGGCTTAATTCACAGCAGCCAGCCAATCAGAGGCCGCCATTCGACTCATCCATTTCTTATCACATCTAATCTCTTGATGTCGGTGTCAATTTTCCGCATGAGCTGAGGTGGAATTAAGCAGCCGCTGTTGGACAACGCAACGCACAATTGGCAATTAAGCGGCCCGAGGAACGCTGGCTTATACGCACCGCTGAGCTCACTCACAAAAAACCACATACTTAGCGATCACACTCACACGCGAAATAAATAGTTAATTATGCGATTGCGTTGTATTAATTTGGTAACATCGCTGTGTTCGCTGAAATTGTTCTTAATGACAGAATAGTTATTACACAAGTGATAAAAATATATACATTTATAGTAAAAATACGACTAACAAAAACGACTTAATTTAAGTAAAAGTACTAGAAGTCGTTTTAGAACAAATTAATTATTTTTTCCAACACACAATATCAAATTGGTATTAAATTAAAACTAATTTGTTTTTTCAGGTCTTAGAAAACTATTCATGCACCTTTTTATGCTTGTTTGGAATATAACACCCTTTTCCTAATACATTTATACTCTTTTTCTGATAAATTTTGACATCATGATATCGTGCATATGTCTTAGAGTCGGACTTTTCTAGGATAAACATAAACAATATCATTTAAATTCACCAGTATCATGAGAACAATTACCCTGGTAATAAGGTAATGGTAATATGGTATCGTAGCCCGCACAATGAGACCATTATCATGGTAATATGGTATCATAACCCGAGCCATGCCAAATACACACATGTTTAGACAATGCAGTATGAAATTATTACTCAACATATTGGTGAAATGCTTGAAAATAATATATTCGACTTGTCAATTTATTTTTTGGTAATATTTAGCAGATTAATATGAAATGGCGTATTTATAATAATATATATTCATGATAATTTTCCGCTTAAAACAGTTTTCATGAAAGTGACATAATTGTTTCTCAACAAAATTATGCAACAAAGCTACAAAATTTCAAATTTATTATAAATTAAATCATTTGCCTGCTAAATTGACTATTTTAAGTGGAAATTCGGCAAAACAGCAGTACACCAAGCCCAAGATTGCTGGGTGACTGTGAATCAGACTCGAAAATAAAGAAACATAAAACTAAAACGCATCTTTCAATGTGATACAACCATCGACTTGTACCAGCGAATAAGAGAACATCTGAGATAAACAAGTAAATCTCTTCAACAACAGGCTTGCCCAAACTCTCTAGATCTCTTTGGCAAACACACACACACACACACACACACACACACACACACACACACACACACACACACACACACACACACACACACATTCATAATGTATCCCACCACTTGCCATCCATTTTACCGCGACGTGCGAATGTGCAAGTATGAGTGTGTGTGTGTGTGTGTGTGTGTGTGTGTGTGTGTGTGTGTGTGTGTGTGTGTGTGTGTGTGTGTGTGTGTGTGTGTGTGTGTGTGTGTGACTAGCTGATATGTTGACCAGTACACTTAGTCACGTAGTAGTATATATAGTGTTTGTTGTCAAAGCTGCTAGTTATGTTTGCCACGCTTATCAGCAGCCTCCAAATTCTCTCTTCTATTTTCTTAGCTTGTGCGTATTCTTGTCATCTGCTTAATGCTGGCACAAGCCACATTAAGACATATGAAAAAACACACAGGCGTAGAACCTGGGGGTATGGGGGTATATATACCCCCCGACAAATTAGCTGGGGGATGAATATGTAATTATACCGCCCGATAATTCTGCTGAGTTCAGTTCATTGGCTATATTGTCATTAAAATCAGTATAGCAAAAAATAACAATACACGAAAAATGTAAAAAATTATGAATATATGAAAAAGCATACTTTGCGCAATATACTTTTCATTGAGGTATGTGTGTTGTAATTGAATAGGCCGAAAATAGTTGAGGGCACTATGCTGAGTGAATCAGACCAACTGAGTCAACTTCGAACACTAATGCATGATGGCTGTCATTTCCCCCCCCCCCGAGCCTCGACACACAAATCTACACCCCTGATGATACATATAAAACGTGTCAATGTACAATGTCCATTGAATAACCGGCGTTGACCCAATTTGACACGCACAGAATCAAATTAAGACCGAAATGAGTGAAATTTAATAGTTAAATTACAAATATGGAATAATTAATGTTAATTTGTCCACATCTGTCTGACTTGAGTGGCATGGGAAATTCCCCACTGACGGGACAATTGAGGGATTCCCAAGTGGGAAAGTAAAAGTCGCACAGAAGCAGTGGCGGCGCCAGGAAGGGGGGGGGGGGGTCCGACCTTCCAAAACTATGCCAAGCCCCCCCAAAATAATAATCATGGGCACAAAAATTTCTTACCACTGTAAATGAAGTCCTGTAATTTTGTGACCACTGTAAATTAAGTCCTGTAAATCCCCCCATCGGAAATATCCTGTCGCCGCTAGTACACAGAAGGACAAATATGTGTGTGGTTTTAATAATCAGAATTCGTTTGTTTTTGTTTCTTGTTATTTCCTCACAATTATCTTGATGGACCAATTGAATTTGTTGGATTTATCAGCGCTGTGTTGTGTGGAAAATGAAGAGTTGACTCATTATCAAGAAGTGAGGAATCAGAGAGAAAATTATTACCGCGCAGATTAGATTACCGTACTAACATAAATGGAAGTTCTTCATCAATAAGCATGCATGCGTGTTTATGTGTGTGTGTGTGTGTGTGTGTGTGTGTGTGTGTGTGTGTATGTGTGTGTGTTCTCAGCGGGTTGTTTCCTCAGAAATGAGTCAGTAAGACTTGTAGGTCCTGCCTTGCAGATATCATTTACTTGTGTTTAAACATTTGTGTTCTGGTTTGGTTTACAATTTCCTTCGGAAATTTATTCCAATAATCTATTGTGGCTTGTTTGGGAAGCTAAGCTCGTAGTTTTTTGCAAAGCCGAAAATATTATTCCTGTTTGATTGTAGGTGTCGAAATAATTTTTTTTTCTGAATATGCTCTTGTGTGTATGTGTATGTGTATGTATGTATATATATATGTGTGTGTGTGTGTGTCAGTATGTGTATGTGTGTCAGTGTGTGTGTGTGTCAGTATGTGTATGTGTGTCAGTGTGTGTGTGTGTGTGTGTGTGTGTGACAGCTCAATTGTACACGCCGACAGGCAATGTTATTACTAGGGCTGTCAAAAGTTAATAAAGTTACCTTTTCACCTAAGGGTCACTTTTTCATAAGATGCCTAAAACTGCATTAAAAAGTTGTGTACGATAATTATTTAAAAAGTTATTAGGTTACCAAAAGTTACTTTTTCATCGTTAGGTTACTTTTTTAGCTTTTAGGTTACTTTTTTATCGTCAGGTTACCTTTTGTTATTTTTCTTGTTATTAGGTCACTTTACCACGAAGTTTGGTGATTTTTTGCAGATAAGAGGCACAAAACGGTATAAATAAGGAAAAAATAGGAAAAGAGATGGAATATCAGGTCTGAAGATCAAGAAATATCAACATTTCTTCTGTTAGGATTTAGCAATTGATATTCACCTTAATATCCGTGCTACTCGATATGTATACGTTTTTGGGTACGCAGGATAGTGTAATTCCATTTTAGGAAATGTCCACGAACCGGAGGGTGTCGTGAGATGTTTGGAGCGTGGTATAGTACGATATGTGATCTCTCTATACTAGATACCGCACTGTAGCACTTGACAGTACGCATTTCCTTGAACAGGAATTAGCACGTGATTCTCAGGGAGTGAGATAGCGCCATTTTCCCACGTTTGGCATTTATAAGACTGTGTGCACAGGGTGCTACATATGGGAGGACGGGAGCATTCACACATGCAGTGTTTACGGTCACACTAATATACAAGCTTTAGTACGTGCTATTTGATAAACAGTTATATTGAAACAATATAGAGAACATTATTGCGACCATTCCTAGAAATATTTACATTTGCAATTAGTGTATTTCACTTTTATATTAGCTTTCCACTTTAAATTTCATTTTGATGGTTATGCTCCATTTTACGATGTTAGCCAAATAATATTGAGTCACTTTTTGGTGGTTTGTTGTAAAAATGGTACCAGATCGGAGAAAGGGTGGAAAATAGTACCAACTCGGAAAGAGGATAAAAAAGAAGGACTGGTGTATTTTCTTCCTTCATAACTGCAAAAAAATTGCCCTTTTTTGAAAGAGGTTAATTTTACGAAGGTTAGGTTATTTTAGGTTAGTTTTATATTTGCTATTAGGTTACTTTTTAGGTTCAAAAACAAACCGTGTATTTCCTATAGCGCACTAATCAGCAAAGGCGTGATAAACATGTGATATAGCGATGCAAAAGTAATAATAACATTAAAACTCAGGTTATTTTTAGGTTACTTTTTTAGGTTACTTTTTCTCGAAAATAAAGTTACTTTTTTCTGATTTTTAGGTTACTTTTTTGACAGCCCTAGTTATTACCAATTGACCCCGGCCAAAGTGAGACACGACAGTCAACAGATCACAAACTCTCTCCTCTCTGTGTCTCTCTCTCTCCTAATCGCCCCCCCACCTGCTCTCCCCCACTCGACACACGTCACGACAGCTAGGCGTCTGTAAACACACAAGTCTACCTCTCTGTCGGCTCAACACGCCTCAACGCGCGCGCTTAACTGCCTATGTCACCACCATCGTGCGAACCAACCACCTGTCTGTGTCAGTGTCAGTGGTGTCGTGTCAGTGGTGTCGTGTCAGTGGTGTTGTGTCAGTGGTGCTGTGTCAGTGGTGTCGTGTCAGTGTTGTCGTGTCAGTGGTGTCGTGTCAGTGGTGGCTTGTGTCAGTGGTGTTGTGTCAGTGGTGTCATGTGTCAGTGGTGTCGTGTCAGTGGTGTCGTGTCAGTGGTGTTGTGTCAGTGATGTCGTGTCAGTGGTGTCGTGTCAGTGATGTCGTGTCAGTGGTGCCGTGTCAGTGGTGTTGTGTGTCAGTGGTGGCGTATGTCAGTGGTGGCGTGTCATAATAATGTATTCCTAATTTATCAGCAAGCATGCGTAAAGATACTTCGATGTTATATAAAAGTGTCAAAATATAACGTAATCATTCACCTTGTTAAAAGTTTAATTCTATTTTTATATATACTAGTGTTTTGTGATTAAGTTGAGCTATATTTAGCATGGCGTCCACCTCAATTTTCGTTTTCTGTTGACTTTTTTAATCGTTTTTACTGAAAAACAAATATTTCATATTTATAACGTTCACACACAAACATGACAAAACATTTCTCTTGTAAATTTTTGTCATTTTCTTTGCTCTTTTCGGGGCTTTTCCGTATTTTTTCGACAAAAACATTTCTATTTCTCATTTCGTCTCTCTGTCGCTCATTTTGCAGACAATTAATTCCCAGCCAGACCACTGATTGCTAGCGTAATGCCGTGTGAGAGAGGAATAGCATCAAGTAATCAAGCCACTGGTGGCGTCTGTCACGCGGCCATGGTGGCGCCACCACACACCCGCCACCAGCGTCAATACCGCAGGCTAATCAGCTCATATAAACACCAATGACACGACACCACTGACACTGACACGACACCACTGACACGACACCACTGACACTGACACGACACCACTGACACGACACCACTGACACGACATCACTGACACGACATCACTGACACAACACCACTGACACGACACCACTGATACGACACCACTGACACGACACCACTGACAGGACACCACTGACACAACACCACTGACACGACACCACTGACACGACACCACTGACACTGACACGACACCACTGACACGACACCACTGACACGACACCACTGACACAACACCACTGACACGACACCACTGACAGGACACCACTGACACAACACCACTGACACGACACCACTGACACGACACCACTGACACTGACACGACACCACTGACACGACACCACTGACACGACATCACTGACACGACATCACTGACACAACACCACTGACACGACACCACTGACACGACACCACTGACACGACACCACTGACACAACACCACTGACACGACACCACTGACACGACACCACTGACACACCACCACTGACACGACACCACTGACACTGACACCACTGACACGACACCACTGACACGACACCACTGACACTGACACAACACCACTGACACTGACACCACTGACACGACATCACTGACACAACACCACTGACACGACACCACTGACACGACACCACTGACACACCACCACTGACACGACACCACTGACACGACATCACTGACACGACACCACTGACACGACACCACTGACACGACACCACTGACACTGACACGACACCACTGACACGACACCACTGACACGACACCACTGACACGACATCACTGACACGACATCACTGACACAACACCACTGACACGACACCACTGACACGACACCACTGACACAACACCACTGACACGACACCACTGACACGACACCACTGACACACCACCACTGACACGACACCACTGACACGACATCACTGACACACCACCACTGACACGACATCACTGACACGACATCACTGACACGCGAAACCAATGCAAGAGGAAACAGGGGCCGTACAAGAAAGTTATATTTTTAAAGTTTAATTATAGCAACTGCTATTGGCTTTATAGGCAATAAGGATATACAAACCTTATGAGCTCACTGCTGTCGAGTAGAGTCCATTGGAAGCCCTTCTGGCTGCGTCCTAGTCAGCAGCGGATCCAGAGTGCAATTTTAGGGAGGCTGAATTATGTATGAGTGACTAGGTAGCGTGTGAACGTCGTGTGACTTGGGGCATTTTTCAATGATATATACACACATCTACACACACACAATAATGTGCGAATATGCTTTGCGATGGTGTATATATCAACAAATTCTACAGGATATTTTTCTTGACTTCTTTTAGTGAACCTCTTGACTATGAGGAGTTGATGGGAACGTTTTTTGGGAGGAGGGGGTTAATCAGCCCCCTGAGCCCCCCTCTGGATCCATCAGTGGTCCATGTCAAGAAATGCAATAGTGCAATAGTGCAATGGGCAGTCATGAATAAGCTACTGGAATTTATTCCATCGTTCAGCTGAACATTACGCAGCTTAGAGAACGTGCGTACAAGACAGAATCCATATAGAGCTCAGTGAAAAAGATAAAGAGGCGAAGCTACGCAGTGTTTCGCAAAAAATAGTGCAAAGTGTGATTAGATTCAATGATAATAATTATTTAGATAAAAATATTGACAAAAACACCCCGGGTTTAGCAGACTGCAATGTTGTGTATGTATGTGTGTGTGTGTGTGTGTGTGTATGTTAATTGTTGGCGTTATGGTGCACTGAAGCACCGGTGCTCCGTGATTGGCACGATCAGTCGAGACCAAGTGGCTGGTGCAACCAACATGCTGCCATCTATTTGGCCTCGACGAACCTCTCCACTTGCAGATCGCAGCTGAACCAGCCGTGTCTGTCATTCTCGCCGCGTGACTCCCATCTAGACTCGGCACCCATGCGAATCACGGCGGGCAGCTTGAAGTGACCGCTTGGAGCATGATCACCGCAGAACAACTGACCGTTGATCATGAGAAAGTCACAGGTGCACGGCGTGTTGTTTGCGAAACTGAAATAGGGACAGCTGATGTTGAGGAATGAGTCGGGCCAAACATGTTCTTCATGTCGACGATGGTGGTGATGTTGGTGGTGGTCTAGTCGGTGCAGTGTTTGTATCCACTGCTGCTCCATCTGCTGGTGACCCCCGGGGATGTCATCCTCATCGTCTTCATCGTATAACGGCGCCTCGGCGATGGTCAGCCAGCCGTTGTAGTTGTGGGTGACCGGATGAGGAAAGTTGGGCGACGTCAGATGGTAGCGGTTGTACGAGTTGATCAGCACAATCTGGTTGCTGTGTCGCAAACGCAGTGTGTTCAACTGCGGCCGCTCAAACAGATGCAGCGAGTGTTCGTTGATAAAGTACGGGGTGTCGCCGTCATCCTCGTGACTATAATGACTACCCTCAGACAATCCGTCGCCCTCGTGATGACGACGGGAACGCACATGATCGTGATCACCATGGTGATCGTGATCATGATCATGATCATGGTGGTTATCATGATTATGATCGTGATCGTGATCGTGATCGTGATCGTGATCGTGATCATGATCGTGATCGTGATCATGATCGTGGTCATGATCATGGTGATCGTGATCTTCATGATGATCATTGTTGTGATGTTCTTCGGTGGTGGAGTCCTGACAATACATCAAAAAACGTGATCATAAGCATTAAAAACATTACAAACATCAAAGACATCAAAAACATCATAAACATCATAGACATTAACATAAACATCAACCGTTGTTCGAGGCTAGACCTCAATAGCTAATTATGAATTCATCCGTTTCAGTGATAAATATTCCAGAGATTACAAATCGCAATCAGGTATTTTTCCCAGACTGAAATCTATAGCGTAGCCTGGTCCTTAGTTATATGGAATTATATCTATAGTTATGAAGCTGAAGTCTCAGATTATTTCATTTCCATCAAAGTCTACTGCGGAACTATATGAATTTGTTTGATTGTAGGCTAATTTTGTGGCCAATTATAGATCGCATATCTGCTCCTCTTACAGGAAACTAAATTATATATAACTAACATGTTGTGTCACTATGTCCATTCCCAGAATTATTTTCAATCGTTCTATATATTTGGTGTATATTGATACCAAATTGAATTATCGCCAACATACTATCGCTCACTATTGGTTTATGGTTAATGGAGTGAAAGTATGGTTCAGAAAACACATCCTGGTGTGTGTGTGTGTGTGCATGTGTGTGTGTATGTGCATGTGTGTGTGTGTGTGTACGTACATGCTGGTGATCCGGAGCGTGATTCGGAGATGCTCGACCCTGTACTGTGATCATCATTGCGATCGCCATAATAGCAATGATCATGATCACACAGCGATCTAGCTTGGAGCGTGGCATGATTGCCGATCAAACCAGCAAATATCAGCAGCTAAACTTGGAGCAAGCAGCAGAGCGGTGACAACACAGTCAGTGTCAGTGTGTTGGTCGTGTCATTAATGCGGTGCGCTTATATACTGTGCTGTTTTTCGTAAACAACCATAAACACACACACACACACACACACTGAGACACACACACACACACACTGAGACACATACACACACAAACACTGACACACATACACACGTGGACAAACATGCACAAACATGTCTGGACTGTTTGTCTCGTAGTCATGATTGTTTGCAACCGTGTGTTTGTCAGTGCTAGACTGGCGTGCAATCTTGCACACACACACACACGCATACACACACATACACACACATACACACACAAGCACACATACACACACACGCACACACAAGCACATTTAATGTCAGCTGGTTCGTGTCTGCAACAGTTCTTAGTTATTGCGTGGAGTAAACAGGCAACACACTTAGCTGGACAATATCGCCAATACAATATACAATATACATCTGTCCAATAAACGGGAAAACCCCGTGTTTTTTACTCAATATGTGTGTGTGTGTGTGTGTGTGTGTGTGTCTGTGTGTGTGTGTGTGTGTGTGTGTGTGTGTGTGTGTGTGTGTGTGTGTGTGTGTGTGTGTGTGTGTGTGTTTATAAGGGAATTCCCGAAAACTAGTTTGGTGTTGAAATTTCCGCCATTTAAGATCGAATTATGCGTTATAGCCTATATTTTCGCAAATTTTACCGCCGATTAATATTCAGATAAATGTTTGAAATTGGAGCATTTTAGAATTTGCACACAGAACTATTGGAATAAAGTGTGTGTCTATTGGGAAAAACAAATTATAAAGTGACATTATGGGGTCTTATCAAATATATTGTTTATTGTTTTTTTCGAACTCTCTAGAATTCGTTTCTTTTCGAACTATCTTTCTCTCTACATCTTTTGGTTAGCTTCCAGTATATATACATGGGGTCACCGCAGGGTGGTAATAGTGCACTTGCACTCTTCCCCCATGCTACTGAATTTACCTGTAATCAATAATAATAACAATAATAATCATAATGAATACGAAAAAAAACATATCGTGCTATCAGTTAGAAAGAATACAAATGTGCAAAAAACAAATTCTGGCATAACTTTTGCATGCGTATCAAATTATTTTCATTTGTAAATTAATTTTTCATCCAGTCAATGCCCAAACGCTGCCCAGTGTTTTACAGTTTGTATGCGTGTTGGTGTGCAAGTGCAAGTTTCATGTATCTTGCAGAAAGGACAGGTTGTTTATCAGCTACCAACGATTAACTCAATGCATCGCTTCACAACGACTCATTCTGAAAGTGACCACGCACGTGCACACACACACGTATACAAAAGTGTCTGTTGGCCAATGGTACACCCAGGCTTCTCTGTTCAGGGCCGAGCCAAATGAAGTCTTTATACTGTCTAGTTTGAAAATGTCCGCGTCCGGCCCTGTTAATGGCAAGATGCAATGACAGTTAATGAGCTGCAGATGGCCAGACATGAACGCACGAGATTTGAGAGACAAGAGACTGAAGCAAGGTCAGAGTGAGAGACAGTGACCAGAAACTGGCTTGACGTCATGCAGACTCGGTGTGCTTCTAGCCACAGCGACCCCTGTTCTACACCGCTTGTGTTTACACCGCCTTCATATGTGGTTTGTGCTGTTTTGTCAGTGAAGACTATAGGTCCCAAACACGCGGTCCGCCAAGCACATTCTTGCCGTCCGCCAATAAATTTAAGAAACCAAATATTATGAGACAAATAGATATATTCTCGTGTGCTATATAATGCCACTTCATTACACATTCATCTATTCTGAATTTTCAAGTAAATTCCCTGATTTTTTTGTAGATTGATAGATTTTGAACAATGAAGTTTTATGATAAAATATTATTATTACTATTATTTTAAGTTTTATGATATATTTTCTATTTTCACGACCGGTGTGTCATTTCTATGTCATGAATACACAGTATGTCTTCGTTTGAGGTTGAAATAATTGACGTAGAAGATTAATCACAGCGGATTTTTAATCCCATAGTATTAAAATTACTATGATGAGTATTTTACTATGATGATTTTTGACCATTATTATAATTGTGATAATCAATGTGAACATGATGAATGCTAGGGCAATTAATTCAATTATTGTAACCCCCCATGTACTTTAATCAATAAAAAAAGGGCACAAGAGGAGAGGAATAATATCAGAAAATAAAAGCACACACAGACACACACACACACACACACACACACACAGACACACTCACACACACACACACACACACACACACACACACACACACACACACACACACACACACACACACACACACACACACACAGACAGGTTTCCCAAACAGAGTAGTAGATAGATGGAATAGGTTGCCAAGCGACGTAGTACAACAGCCAACAACACAACTGTTTAAGAAGACATATGACAGCTGGAAGGCGGGAGTCACGAGCCTGTCTGACTCATTACTGCCAAGACAACTAGTAAGAACAACTAGTAAGAACACAGTGAGGGTATGAAAGAGGGTGGCATCGAATCAGAACTGCTCACAAACACACAAAACACCCGACCATATAATACAAACATCTATTGTAATCAAATGTTTGAGCAACACTGTACCTGCTCAACTGAGCCAACTTTTCAATACTAATGCCTGACGGTCAGTGGCGGTGCTAAGGTGGAGCTTGGAGGGCCACATCCTCACGAGTCAAGCCCCCCTGCGAACCCTTATTATTATTATTATTATTAATTACAGGCAAATCCAGTAGCATGGGAAGAGTGCAAGCACTATTACCACCCTAAGGTGGCCCCATGTACCGGAAGCGCCCAAAAGATTCAGAGAGAAAGAGAGTTCGAAAAGAAAAAAGTCTAGAAAGAGAGTTGGAAAAAAAATAATAAGTAAATAACAATAAATAATAAACCATCATCCGATAACACTGCATAATGTCACTCCGCCCACGTTCCTCAATAAATAATAACAATCAACAATAAATATGCGCCCTGCACAAAAATCTCAGCCATGAACATTTCGAGTGACTTATGTTTCGCCAAGCCCCGCATATTTTTGTTAGCCCTACGCGGGAAAAATCCTGGGGGCGCCACTGCTGTGAGGATAACGAGCGCTAGAGAATGTTGAGTTTGCATCATAGAGGACAGTAGAATCAGTTCAACAAGGCGGAATTTATGTAGAGGGCGCCACTTTCTTCCTGATTAACTTCTGTGTTATTTGGGAGCCAAACATATGATCATATAAACACTAATATTCAAATAATACAATTATCTAAACGATAAATTTATTATAAATAAAATGATGCTACAAGAAAATATTGAAAAAAGCAGAGTTATACTCACAAATCGACCAAAAAACATCAAACGTTAACTCATAATTTTTAATATAAAGTGAAAATGTAAAAAACTTCGGTTAAAAATCTCCAACTAAATTGTTCATTATGTAAATTATTCTCAAAACAAAATAAGAACAAAACAATACATATTTGACGTTTTCAGTGTTAATGTTTTTGACGATTCTGATTGGTTGAGCCTACTCGAAGCCCCGCCCACTGGCCCCGCCTATTTTTGTGTCACGTGATTGTTCATCTGAGCCGCCTTCAGTGCGTGATATTTTGCAAGCTCAGTCAGCACTTGTGTAATTGAGGTCAGTGAATCATTAAACTGCATAATTTCTCGCATTTGCATTAAGGAAATTTAATATTTAATATTAAATGAAAAATATTATCAAAAGAAAAGTGAAAAATTTGTTGTTTGGTGTTGTGCCAATTATTGTGTACTGTTTCCCCAAAATGTGTTTCATTCTATATCAATATTATACGATCATGCTAATATTCCCGCTGTATGCTAAATAACTCTCGACACATCAGTTGTGGCGAGTTGAACAATAGGGCCCGACACTTCCACGCCTCAGATTTCATGTGTAAGTTTTCATGCTGGAATTTTTCATGCATTTAAAGGATTGACTCCAATTTAGAGGAATGAATCCAATTTAGAGGAAGGACTCTTATTTAAAGGAATGACTCTAATTTAAAGGAAGGACTCATATTTAAAGGAATGACTCATATTTAAAGGAATAACTCATATTTAAAGGATTGACTCCAATTTAAAGGATTGACTCCAATTTAAAGGATTTACTCCAATTTAAAGGAAGGACTCTTATTTAAAGGAAGGACTCTTATTTAAAGGAATGTCTCTAATTTAAAGGAATGAATCCAATTTAGAGGAATGACTCTTATTTAAAGGAATGACTCTTATTTAAAGGAATGACTCTTATTTAAAGGAATGACTCTTATTTAAAGGAATGACTCTTATTTAAAGGAATAACTCTTATTTAAAGGATTGACTCCAATTTAAAGGATTGACTCCAATTTAAAGGAATGAATCCAATTTAGAGGAAGGACTCTTATTTAAAGGAATGCATCTAATTTAAAGGAATGAATCCAATTTAGAGGAAGGACTCTTATTTAAAGGAATGACTCTTATTTAAAGGAATGACTCTTATTTAAAGGAATGCCTCTTATTTAAAGGAATGACTCTTATTTAAAGGAATGACTCTTATTTAAAGGATTGACTCCAATTTAAAGGAATAACTCCAATGTAAAGGAATGACTCCAATTTATAGGAATGACTCCAATTTATAGGAATGAATCCAATTTAGAGGAAGCACTCCATCTATAGGAATGACTCCAATTTCAAGGAATTAATCCAATTTAGAGGAAGGACTCTTATTCAAAGGAATGGCTCCAATTTTAAGGAATTACTCCAATTTAAAGGAAATATCTATATTTAAAGGAGGGATGCCTGTTTCAAGGACGAAACATATTTAAAGTTGAAATTCCTAAAGCAATTTAGCCAGGAGTTCCATTCTGACTTAATTCCACTCTGAACCTCACGCAATACACATTAATTATACATATAACTCGATTTTACTGTATCTATTTACACTACTGTACTTACAGGTTTATACTGTTTTTACAGAATCCACTCAAATCTCAATTGAAGACCAATGACAATTAAAAATCGCAAGTTATAAATCTGTGTTGATATGTTGTCGGTTAAACAACATTCTAGATGAGGATTTTTACAAAGCTCTATTTTACCAGCTAAATTTGGCAGAAATCACGTGCAGAAGCATGGACGGTCTGCAGCAGTGTTGGCCTGCGTTGTCTGGCGGTGCATCATTGTGTCAAGCTAGCGCCAACTCAGGTGAGAAAGACGAACATGCTCACAATCGCGTGATTACATTATGATTATGATTATATTATTATTATATTATTATTAGGATTATATTATGATTATTATTATATTGTGAATATGATTATATTATGAATATGATTATATTATGATTATGATTATATTATGATTATGATTATATTATGATTATGATTACAGTATGATTATGATTATATTATGATTATGATTATATTATGATTATTAATATATTATGATTATGATTGTATTATTATTATGATTATGATTGTATATTATTATGATTATTCTTATATTATGATTATTCTTATATTATGATTATTCTTATATTATGATTATAATTATATTATGAATATGATCATATTATGATTATGATTATATTATGATTATGATTATATTATGATTATGATTATGATTATGATTATATTATGATTATGATTATATTATGATTATGATTATATTATGATTATGATTATGATTATATTATGATTATGATTATATTATGATTATGATTATATTATGATTATGATTATGATTATATTATGATTATATTATGATTATGATTATATTATGATTATGATTATATTATGATTATGATTATATTATGATTATGATTATATTATGATTATGATTATATTATGATTATATTATGATTATATTATGATTATATTATGATTATGATTACATTATGATTATGAATATATTATGATTATGATTATGATTATATTATGATTATGATTATGATTATATTATGATTATGATTATAAAATAATATTCAGTAGCATTTATCATTGACAGGTTATAGCTTAATAATATGTTATTTTTTATTTCTATTATAAATACATTTTCAAAAATATATTTCAATTTTAATTTATATTTCAAATTATGTTTCCAAAAATGTAGCTCCTGTATTTATATTATAAATGCAAATTGCGATAAATTAGATAAATTAGGAAATGATTATTAGTTGAATGATTTCACAAATACCAATATACTGCCAGAAGCAATGTTAAATTCGAAATTCTCATCTTAAGCTCGCAATAGATTTGCTACAAATAAATAATCATGATAACTTAATTATATGGGAATTTATTACAATACAAATATTAATTGGCCAACGAAACCATCTTGCTGTTTAGTACAGCAATAAGTTTTAGTTGTTAAGTTGTAAAGTTTTAGTTGCAAATTTTTCAGCACGGTATAAATTAAGTTTTAGTTTTCAGCACGGTATAAGTTGTAGAACAATATTTTATCAGGTAAAAACGACCAAAGAATATGCTACTCGGAATCGCACCAAAATTAATTTATATAACAACAATAATAAGGGTATTCTTATTAATAAAACAACATTAATAATATGTAGGCATTTTTGCACACACATACACACACACACACAGACACACACACACACACACACACACACACAAACACACACACATACATACGCACACACACACACACACAGAGCAAAGTCGTCAGACAAACGTTCCCACGTCTCAGAGATGAATCTATTTTAATATGACCGGCACTTCCACTATCCCATATGCACACACACACACACACACACACACACACACACACACACACACACACACACACACGTGTGACTGTGTGTGTGTGTGAACATGCCGTGTTTGGATTTACATATATTTTACTTGTCTGTTGTTCACATGATCGGTACCTTTGATTTGCACGTGCATGTGTATGTCTGTGTGTGCGGGTGTAAGTGGACAGCTGAAATGTGTAGCGGCAAAAGCGGTGTGCTTTGATCAACCAGCTAGTGCTGTTGAGCCAATTTGCGGCTGTCACTGACTGTGCAATATCAATGATTGCAAGCGACAGTGTTTGTCGATTACACACACAAAATATGTGTGTGTGCCACAAAATGTTGCTAAAGCTTTTGTAAGTAGAACGAATTTATAAGCTGCAAATATTGCAAAGAAAAGAACAATTGAAGTAATGATTGAGTGAGTCAAATCTCAAGGTTTTTGTCAGTGTGTCAATGTGTCATTGTGTCAATGTATTATTGTCAGTGTGTCATTGTGTCAATGTGTCATTGTGTCAATGTGTTATTGTGTCAGTGTGTCAATGTGTCAATGTGTTATTGTGTCAATGTGTCAGTGTGCCAATGTGCCAATGTGTCAATGTGTCAATGTGTTATTGTGTCAGTGTGTCAATGTGTCAATGTGTTATTGTGTCAATGTGTCAATGCGTCACTGTGTCATTGCTTTCCAGTGTGTATCAGTGTGTTAATGTGTCAATGTGTCAATGTGTCAGTGAGACAATGCCATTATGCCAATGTGTCCATATGTCATTGTGTGTCAGTGTGTCAATATGTGAATATGTCAGTGTGTCAGTATATCGGTGTGTCGGTGTATCAATGTGCTATTGTATCAATGTGCCAGTGTGTCAGTGTGTCCATGTGTCAGTGTGTCAGTGTGTCATGTTTCTCGCAAACCGCCCGCCGGAAATCTATGTACACAAGCAATTGGCAATGTCCAATTAGAAGCAACATAATTGAAACACACACACACACCGACACACACACACACACACACACATACACACACACACACACACACACACACACACACACACACACACACACACAGACAAACACATATAGACACAGAGCAGGCATAGGCAACTAGACCAGCGGTTCTTAACCGGTTCCTAACCGCCTACATGGTGAGAGAACCCCGGTTCC
This sequence comes from Sacculina carcini, assembly GCA_916048095.2. Taxonomy (NCBI): domain Eukaryota; kingdom Metazoa; phylum Arthropoda; class Thecostraca; family Sacculinidae; genus Sacculina; species Sacculina carcini. Next base: position 1,461,795 of record OU696575.1, read on the forward strand.
TATGGTATGAGGAAGTCTGTGCGTATTCAAGAAAATATGCTTATAAATATGCATTAAATTTTTCCTGCAGAAAATAACTTTCTACCTATTCCTCTTGAAGGAACCTTGAGCTGTATGAATGATTATTGAATAAAAAGTCTTGTAATTACGTCGTTTGTATTTCCATCTTTTTTCGTATACAATCTTTTGTCGTGCGCCGAAAAAAGTTCAGAACCACGTAGCTAGACACAAGTGCCCTGGGAAACATACCTCGTGTATACGTCACGGATTACGCATTATTGATACACGACATTGGGCCATCACTACAGATAGCACAAACAAAAATTATCGCCCAAAAACTACACACTAATTTCTGATCGAACTCAATTTAAATTATCTGGCCTAACATTATGAAATATTTGTGTACTCATGTCAAATTTCAATGCTGACTTTGTGTGTGTGTGTATGTGGGGAGTCACACGTCAGCAGGGTGACACACACACACACATAAACACACAAACACACACACACACACACACATACACACACATCTCGTAGACATATCCTGTTGCTGAGAATCACACAACTACAACCGGATGAAGTCGAGATACACACACTGACACACACACACACACACACACGTTCGTACATACACAGACATCGGATGCTTGTCAGTGTGTACGTATTTATGTATGTGTGTGTGTGTGTAAGTTTGACAAGTTATGACAGTGTAGAAAGTTCACCTAAGCAACAGTGATTTTCAACTCAAAATTGGCCTCCTATACGCGCCATTATCTTTTATATTAATACCTCCCAATTAACTTAATAATATATGATACTCAATACTTATAGATTACTCTACTCTGGATTAAATGCATTGAACATTAAATACATGAATATGGAATAAGACCGTAGAGTTGATATAAAGCTCGAAAACATGATAAAACATTGATATTTTGTATTAAAAATTGCATTAAATTACATTCATTACAAATAATTACAATATTTAATCAACTACCAATATATTTAATTTTAGATATAATTATATAAATATTAATTTAATTACAAACATTACATTTAGTATTACATTACTTGCTTGTGTACATTGTACAACCAAATTTGTGTGTGTGTGTGTGCGTGTGTATGTGTGTGTGTGTATGTGCGTGTGTGTGCGTGTGTGCGTAAACTAGGATGTGTGTAACCATACATCTAGTATTACTTTATCGAAAGCCTTTTCAAAGTCAACATATATGGCGTCCACCCATCCCTCTCTTTCCCGTGTCCTATCCGCAAATCAACTGTAAAAACTCAGTAGATTTGTTGTTGTTGATTTGCTTATCCTCAATCCGTATTAGTTTTCCGATATAAAATTGTGTCTTTCCAAAAAAACCACCCACTTTCTGCGAATAATTTTCTCCATGCACACAAGCACTGCACACAAGTCAATGAAATGGGCCTGTAGTTTCTTGGGTTCTCTCTGTCTGTTTTGTTTTCGAATATGGGCGTTATGTTCGCCTGTATCCATATTGTCGGTAGACTCCCGTTTTTCAGTGAGTTGCTCATTATAATATGCAGCGGTCTAGTCAGCTCTTCTTCACACTCCCTCAAAACGTAGCATGATATGTTGTCAGGACCACACGATTTGTTTCGGTCGATGTTTTTCAATTCATTTTCTATATCAGGTGGTAGAATGTCTGATGTCAGAATGTCGAATGCCGGTGGTAGATTATCGTGTGGTTCTAATTCTAACTCATTTTCGACATTTGCTTGAATTTCGTCTGTAAAGACCGATTGAAATCCTTTGTTCAATATGTCACACACACATCGTTGTCGTCGGTATATCTGATACCGTTTTAGACAGGCTTTGCATCATGTCTTTTACTCTAGTTTTGCTATTCACATACTGATAAAGTAGTGTGTGTGTGTGTGTGTGTGTGTGTGTGTGTGTGTGTGTGTGTGTGTGTGTGTGTGTAGCGTATGAGTGTGTGCGTTGTGGAGCAAATTCAGCGTGTATGTGGACACTGGACCTTAACGGACACCTGTTGTGCAACCACTGCACATCAACAACAACAACAACAGCAACAACAACAACGACAGCAGTTCACAGCGAGTTTAGCTCGAGCGCTGACAAAAACAAAATGGCCGCGGACAAAATGGCCGCCAATGCTTGCAGTCGAGAAATTCTACGCCAAAAACTGAAACAACTGGTAATTACCATGTATGAATGTGTGGTAATGTAGCATGTGTGCAAATGTATGATGTTTACCATGCAAGCAAGTGTGGTAATTACCATAAATGAATACCCGGTAATTATCATAAATGAATGTGTGAAATTACCATATATGAATTTATGGTAATGCATAGTCTATATTTAAAGTTTTCAGGTTATAGGCCTAAGTGACAACTGCTACAAGGGAAGAAGCCGAAGCTTATGAACATAAAAACTATTTATTTTATTAGCCGGGTTCAAAATGGGGATTAACAATAATATTGACTGGGAAAATTTTCGGACTGTTTTAAGAAAAAATTGGAAAAAATTATAATGTTCTTGATTGAGCGAATGTGGCGCACTGCAGACAACTCCTCGTCGACATCGCCAGGTTTGTAGCAACTGCGCCACGCGCGTCACTTCGCTGTGGCGACGAACGCGACGCGGCGAGAGCATTTGCAACGCATGCGGTCTCTACTTCAAACTGCACGGCCACAATCGACCTAGCTGCATGCGAACTGACCGTGTCAAGGTCATTGAGGTCACCTTCGACCATCATTCCTGTCATCAGTGGCGGCGCCAAGAAAGGGGACATTTGGAGAGGCTGAGATTTCTACAAAATTGTGCCAAATCCCCACATGAGCTCCTCCTCCCCCAAAGAAATCCAGATCATGAACATTTCGAGTGTAGTTCGCCATGCTTGGCCAAGCCCCGCATCTCTTTCCTTATCCCCCTCTCAGCTCCCCACCGGTAAAATCCTTGCGCCGCCACTGTCTTTTATCAGTTACTGTCAAAATATGTATTACAATTACAAGAGATTATATGTGGTATAGCCCTAAACTGAATCAGACCCGACAACGAACAATGAACAAATGGACAACGAAAATTAGTATTCATTGCAAACAAACCACGGTGAAATAAATACAGAAATAGAAAAGTACATAGCATTGCTAGATGTTTGTTGGCCACCAGCTGGCTAATCCGCCTTTGAAACAAGAGTTGTTTTTTACCCTGTGGAGTGTCTAGCCGCCGTGGTCACTGTGTAACAATCAGAGGAGTAGCATCATTCACCCACGACTCAATAATGCTACCGGATATATTGGAATTGCATGATTAGCAGGGATGAACTAGGATGTAGGAAAATTATTTTAATAGTTTGTGAATATCTTGGGTCAAAGGTTTTGGGTCCCTGGGTAGTCATGGGCAAATAGTCTTGGGTCTCTTATATATAGAACTTTCAATAGCAATTTTCTCCACCTTTCAGCCGAGGAGAAGGACAGCACACACACCCAGCAAACGGAAAATTACGAAACAAAATGCTGTCACTGTGGTGCACCAGACTACAAAACAAGCAGCCCAACAGGCACATAACATAACAGGTGAGTTCAAATATTTTTTATTATATCCCTAAAGCCAGATTTAATCAATAAACTAAATCAACTAAACTAATCTGGCTTAGACAATGCCATTAAGAATGCACACTGCGCTCCAAAGCGTATAAATCTACAAAAAAATGAGAATACCAAATACATAGTTCAATTTTGAATACATGCGAAATTAAAAAATAGATGTTTTACATAAACCGGGTTACATGATTGGTCAGATTTCGTATATTTGGGAGATGTTTATGTTGAAAAGATAACACATACATAAATTAATATTTACAAAAATAAATAACCTACAATACTCTGGCAATAAAGGTACAACCACAATAAAAAAAATCATTTAATTATTTCGAAATTTGTTCTATGTGCACAGACATTTCGTGTGAGAGCCATGATCCACCAATCACATGCGACATGTCATATTTGGTACCTCCAAAAGTGACAGAATTGAACGGCAGCTCACACAATAATATTTACGTGGACGAGAATGCGCCGGAATCGCCTCAATTCGCCAAACAGCCGCCATCTTTAAATTTGGCTCCACTACATGAAAATGTATTGTTTGGCGACGACAGCAGCGACATCTTGGCGGCGACGGTGTACAACTCTGCTCGTGACAATATGGCAAACACACTTCCCTCTCGACAAATTATCAACAGCTGTGAAGTGGGCTATTTTCAATATAATTCCGACAGATTGGAAAGTTCCGTGCATCCACAGATGGTGAATTCAGCCAGTATTGTTGATTCTTTCCTGCCGGTGGTATCAGATAGCGTTTATCACGAGCAAAATCATGAATCCAGCTGGCTTGATACGCAACAATTCACGATCTACAATCAAACTGGTTTCTCGTCCGACCCGCGTGCCGGCGATACGAGATATTTTTGTGAATCGTTGATGTTCGAAGCAGAAACACATGGATATGACTTTCTGCCGTTTAACTCCTAGATGTTTTGGAAAATTGGAAACTATTTTCAAAATTTTCCTAATGCATTTCGTATAAAAATTTTTCCTATATTGCACTTAACATAAATAACTTTCATACAATAAAAAGAGGAGAATCGATTCTTACTGAGATTGCAATAAATATATTGCATAGTGCACGTCACCACAGGCTTGCAAAAAAAGCCGTGTGAAATCTGATGGATGAAATCATGAAATTTCTTGGAAATTCCACAATACTCGATAATATGCCAACTATTTTCAAGTGACATTTTCAGACTAAGCTCCATGATAAACATGATATACATGACATGATGTAATTGTGATTGAAACTCCTTCCTTTGCATAAAAACCAAGTTGTATGTGTGTATGTGTATGTAAATGTGTGTGCATGTGTGTGTGTGTGTAAATGAGTGTATATATTTGTGTACGTGAATGTGCTTGTATATGTCTATGTCATGTACGTGTCGTGTACATGTACGCACGTGTACTGTACGTGTACGTTTATGTCATGTCTATGTATGTCATGTCATGTACGTGTATGTGCATGTGTATGTGTATATATGTGTATGTTTGTGTTTGTATGTGTGCGCATTCTCTGAAATATATTTTCGTTTTGAAAATGACAGCACTGATGTAAGATTTCAACAAAAACAGCTAATAATATATTAACTTAATTATATTCTACTACTACACACACACACACACACACACACACACAAGCACACATATAAACATTAGGTTATGTTTGTTCCAAGGTTCCAAGCCTCTCCTTGGCAACGCCTCTGTGCATATAGACAGAATTCATGACGCTTATAAATTTATTTTGTGAAAACATTGCAATCACGTGACAAATTTTGTGATAATCTTGAGCTGCAATTAGTACACAACAGTGAAAAAAACAGGCTAATTTCTTACCCTTCGCCCATTTTTCCCTCCATCATATATGACTAAATTAACGCTATCTTACTTACCGATTTCTCCAACTGGCAGATAAAGAGGAGGGGAAGGGAAGCAGGGGGCCGAACCCCCCCCCCCCAAATTTTCCGTCAACTCCTCATAACCAAGAGGTTCACTAAAGAGGTTAAGAAAAATATCTTCTGTAGAATTTGTTGATATAAACATTATCGCAAAGCATATTCGCACATTATTGTGTGTGTAAATGTGTGTTTATATATCATTGAAAAACAACCCAAGTCATAACCTTCACACGCTACCTATTCACTCATATTTAATTCAACCTCCCTAAAATGACACTACTGGGTCCGCTGCTGATTTATCCCTTCTCATATTTACTTTGTGCCAATTGACATTTTGTTGTTTTTTGTATTTCGCGCTCGTGTTATACCGGCGTAATCACAAATACATATTGTTGTTGTTAATTTCTGATAATTTGAATTTAAATCTCAACAACCTAGTTTGTATCTAATATAGTTTGGCTCATTTTGTGACTTGAATTGTGATTTAATTATGCACAAGTGTTTGAATGATCACCCTGTCAGACTTAATTGTACAAAAGCACAAGGAAGTAAGGGAACTGTTATAATTAAGCATATCAAGAATGAAATTGAGTATGATGTGAATATTTTTCATTGATAATTCAGAATAGAAGATGGTATCATTGAGCTTGAAGAAAAAATTTGGTTTGTCTTGAAAAATTTGAATATACAATTTCTGGCGTGATGAAAATGTATAAGAATTAAAGAGCAAAATTTGTACAACATCTTTGAAGAAATAAAATTAACATATTTATTTTTCATTGAAGAAAAATACTTATAAACAAAATTCCTACCTTGCTACGTGAAATTTTACATTTATCAAATTTCAAATAAGATTTTGCATATTTATGTCGGTGAAAAATGGATGATGAAATAACAATATATCTTGCTAGAAATAAACAACAATTATTAATCTTCAGCAAAACCGAACTCAACACCGCTTTTCAATTTCCCTGCTCAAACTCAAGACTAATAAATACTATTAACAAGGATGATTCTACCTAACATCGATGAAAAAACAGTGAAATATCACTCAAATTACATACAAATCAACATTTAAATTAACACATAATTAATACAACATTAGACAAATTTGCCAATCATGAAACATAAGTGGCGCAAACGTGTATAATTGTCATACCTTCATCTGAACTAAGTAGCAGCGGTAACCAACAACAATAACGGCTAACAGTTAAAGTATTCCGCTTTTTCCATGTGGTATAAATATATAATATATGTATATATAAATAAATTATAAACACGAGTGATTGAAATAACAAAAATCAAAGGCCACATCCCACTGACCTTTTGAGCATGAAGAAAATGGCCAGCCGAATCTGAACACTCGATGAGAATAGGACGTACTATTTGTTCTCATAATCACAGGATGAAATACAGTGGTATCTTGTAAAGTCAAAATATCTCATTTTTGCGAGCTAACACCAGGGGTCACTCTCAGCCAAGATTCACATCACATAACTCGATGCAAATATGGCTTCTACAACCGCCAAATAACACACCGCCAACACGAAACACAAACGACGCTGACCCTAGTGACCCGAGTACCACGTGACAACACACAGACATACAAACAACTACCAGCGACCAGGTCAATTTGCGGTGAAAATTAAGTGGTTTCCAACACATACACATACACACACACATAGTCACACGCTAAGGGAAAGGCTTCAAACAAAAGAAGCGCACATCAGCAGATATATTCAGCATAAACGGACACTTCTTTCTCTAGTTGCACGAGGCGTTCAACATGCTTGTTCACTTGAAATATAGTTGATTTTAGTCGTTAAGCAAACAAATTATCTATGTATATCTAGCTTTGTTTCATTATACATATTTTGTATTTGTATGAGCCATACATATTTTTTAATATCAACATTAATGTTAAATACGTTAAACCATTTCGTACTAATTTAATTTGTCTAGGAAAATGTTTTTATTGCATTATTGCAAGGTAATATTCCCAAGTCTCAAGTCAGTGTTTCCTTGTGTACACGCCTGCTAATTTGCTGAAATTACCGGGTGCACGTGAGATTGTGTCACGTGTTGACTGAATGAGCTGCATTATTTCCTCTCTCACACGCAGCCCCCCACCCCCCATCGACCAACATCAAGTGTCAGATGCCGTGTAGCAGATAATTAAGCATATGGGTGTTTACACATGCACATGTGCCACTGTATGTATGTGTGTGATTGCTTGCTTGTGTGTATGCGCGTCAACGGTAAATTGTTGGTGATTAAACGAGCGACGGTTCAGTTGTGCTGTGGATGCTGTTGTGTCGGTGTGAGCGCCTCGCATAGCACAATATAATTTGCCATAAACCATGCAAGCTAAGAAATTCACTTTGCTGCGTCACTTTGACGGCGAGCCCAAGGAATCGGACTTTGCGCTCCAGACGGAGGATGTGCCCGCGCCGAAAGAGAACCAGTTTGTGTGTCAGGCCATATTCCTCAGCGTCGATCCCTACATGCGGCCTTACTCTCGGAAGCTCACTCCCCCTCTAACCATGATCGGAGCGCAAGTGGCCCGCGTCGTACTCAGCCAAAGTGCCGAGTTTCCCGTCGACTGTCTGGTTGTCGGAGCGTTCGGGTGGCGCACTCACACGCTCGTTGACGCCGCCGAGATGCAGCGCGCCGTGTTCGGAGTGCGTCGACTGCCGGATATGGGCGCGTTGCCGCTGTCATACGCACTGGGAGCGTGCGGCATGCCCGGCAACACGGCCTACTTCGGCTTGACGGAGCTGTGTCATCCGCGCAGTGGTGAGACGCTCGTGGTGACGGGGGCGGCCGGTGCTGTGGGCAGCCTGGTGGGTCAGATCGGCAAGCTGCTTGGCTGCCGAGTGGTTGGCGTGGCCGGCAGTGACGGCAAGTGCGAGTGGCTGCAGCGTGAGCTCAATTTCGACGCGACGATCAACTACAAGGAGTGTCAGGGAGGTGATATCGGCAAGCAACTGCGCGCGGCCGCTCCTGATGGCGTTGACTGCTACTTCGACAACGTGGGAGGAGTAGTGAGCGAGCAGGTGCGACGCGAAATGAACGAGTTTGGCCGCGTGGCCGTGTGCGGCAGTATCTCGCAGTACAACGACCGCCAGACTGAGAATGTGGTGCCGGCGCCGGAATTAAACGTCGTGATGAAACAGCTGAAGATCGAGGGATTTTTGGTGATGCGCTGGGATGACGAGGAGACGTGGAACAAGGGCATTGGTCAGATGGTGAAGTGGATCAGCGAAGGCAAGATCCAGGTGAAGGAAACGGTCACCGAGGGCTTCGACAACATGGCCAAGTGCTTCATCGGCATGCTCAACGGGCAAAACACGGGAAAGGCTGTTGTCAAGGTGTAGACTACCACGTGTGTGAGAGAGAGAGAATGTAACTTATCAAAGACTACAAATGTAGTCAACACGTGATCACCAGCTTACCGTATAACGTCGTTTTTTCCGTTTGAAACAAAAATGCAGCGGCCCGAGCTTATTCCGCTTACCAAAGCTCTGATTGAAATGTAACTTTTTTCATGGTGAAATATACGGTGAATGTAGCATCGTCTGCGTCTTAAAATAGCACTCGGACAATTTCCAAACAATAACACGATATATTTGTGCTCAATATGGAAAATAAGCGAAATTTGTGTTAACATTTTATTTACAAAAACCAAAACTGTAACAGTCAAATGCACGAAATAAGGACTAGAATTACTTCAACAGAAAATCACACGTGAAAACTGAAAACATATTTATTAGATAAGGCACGCGCATAAACACATCAATAACCTCTAGTTGAGAGTAAACAAATCAAAACAAGAAATGGTGAAAAAAGGGGAAAAAACTAAATTAAATATAGACCGAAATGAAATAACACATGAAACACACTGACACATAAACCCACACAAGCGTATATATGCAAAAATTTATAAATATAACGCTATGAATTGCAGCATTCATACAAACCCGTGCGAAACAGATTGGACAACAAATACACATTTGAAAATCACTAACAATATTACCTATCAAATTAAAAAAAATTACTATTTGAACAACACCAGGGAAAAATAAGAACGCATAAAAATTCAGTGAAATCGTACAATGAAAATCACAACCATTGCTCGAAAAGACTTTGGTTTGAAAACCCCTGGAATTATGCGCTAGCGGCGTTCACACTAGAATCACTAGCGCCATCTAGTAGTCGGTCTAGTAATGTTTGATACATGGGCTCGCCGAGAGATGCCGCCTTCTTCATTTCAACGATAAACTGTTCTTTCTGCTGATCAGAAATCTGAAATATGAAAGTACACGAAATAAACATTCAGAAGAAAACTTCTGGGAGTTTAATAAAACACAATATACGCGCACCGAAAACACAACTTTTTAAATACTATTGAAAGACATTTGTTATCAAAGAGGAATAGAAAAACACAAAATTAGTACATATTTTTTTGAGACGATTTGAGTTTTGAAATTACTCTAGCGAAACAGGCAGCAAGATTTGAGTTTAAATGGATTTCTTTTTTGACTGACGAGAAATTTCGGTCATTTCGTATCATTTGAGCAACAAACCACGTTATACGCAAAAATAGACACAAACATAAAAATGGTGATTCATCAAGCCACTCAAGCACAGATGTTACAAAATACACAGAACGTGTTTTGAAGTATTTGTAAGACGTGTGCATATGTGAGCTCAAAATGACACACACACAAACACATACATACATATACATCTGTGTCTATAAAAATCACTAAAATAGCGCAGAATACAATGTAAGGCGCGGTTGTATGACAAATGAATCACGTGGAATCATGCTAACAGAATGGAAAAAACAAAAACTTAATCTTGCATGCATATTTGATTTATCGACCAAATGACCTTATCAGAACACACACACACACACACACACACACACACACACATGTATGCATATTTCTCTTGCGAAATTGGCGAGTAGAACAAGAAAGTCCACCAATACAAGTCAACCGGAGCAAAATATCAACACACAGGTTGTGCATGTCGAGAAAGAGAGAAAGAGAGCAAAAGATTAACTCACAGAGAGAGCGAGAGAGAACAGCGAATATTTGTTGAATATCACAGTGTGACAAGGTCACTCACACACATGTGTGCGTACGTGTGACAGTGCATCTGTGTGTGTAAGGTATAAGGGAGAATGGTGTCAGTGATGTTTGG
>OU696575.1:1482500-1492500 GCA_916048095.2 Sacculina carcini
CACGTACAGAAAGACACACACACACATGTACAAAAAGACAAACACACACGCACACACACACACACATGTACAGAAAGACACACACACACACACACACACACACACACAGACAGACGGACATATAGACACACCTGGAGTAGAACTTGCAGTTCAGCATGCACGAGAGTGGAGTCTTGTCCTGAACAGTTGAGCACTGACAAATAAGTCATCCAAGTCTCTTCAAAATCCCGCCGACTACTCCAGCCTAGTGTGTTCACACTGACACACAAACATACATACAAATAAACATACACACAAAAACATACTTACACGGGAGAATGATCATTTTTGTCGCATACTATTGTGATAACACGTAGAATACAGAAGTGTTTTATCACCCGTTGAAAAGTTACAACCTAAAACAGAATATATTGCTTTTCTGTTAATTCTCTTTCTGTCATTCTGTCATTCGTCTCTTCTCTTTCTCATTTCCGTCTCTACCTTCTCTCTTTCTCATCACAGCACAGCACCAATAACGTGCATTATCAAGTGTGTACTGCATCAATGTCCTTCACAATGCAAACACGCACAATACCATCTTATCTGAACAAAGGCCTGTGTCTGTGAGTGTGTGTCTATGTGTGTGGGTAAGTATGTGTGGGTACGTATGTGTGTGTGTGTTCAAGCTCAAGTTCAAATAGTATTTTTTCCACAAGCAAAGAACAAATAGCATAACAACAATAAATAAAGAAAGTGGATATAGAGTCTGCTGAGATATTGTCTCTTTTGCAGACTTATGTAATAATGATAATTTTGTTCCAACATGAAACATTGACAAGTGATTAAATAATAATTATATGATAAAGTGATTAAACATTGTTATATATATGAGTTGTTAAATAATTATATATATAATAATGTGTGATGTATGACACGCTATATTATATAGATTTAATGACACAATATTACCAGATACACAATTCATATTGAGTGTGACAAAGAATTGACAACGACGATAATGTCGATGACAATAACTGACGAGGATAAAAATCTGTGTGTGTGTGTGTGAGTTTGTATGTCGCCTCACCGATGTATATAGTGCCGCAATACGTCGGTTTCCTGGAGCCATTCTGCCGAGACAGGACTGAAAGCGCCGCGCAATGTCTGTGACCTCACGCCCGAGGCCAGCTCACTATAGACATCTGGCGGCAGACGCGAGAAGCTCGACAGTAAAGGAAAACGCGCCGCACAAATGACCAACTCTCTAAACAACACACACACACACACACACATATATATACCACCTTCCCTCACTGGTGTGATTTTCGTTTCAGGTATAATGTATAGAAAACACCACAGCGTATGGCTGAGTGTATAAAGGCGTGAATAAATATGTATGTATGTGTGTGTGTGTGTGTGTGTGTAGGTAACTACAATGAACAACAATAATAACATCGCAATTCAAATAATAAAACACACATACACTCACACACACACACACACACACACACACACACACACACACACACACACACACACACACACACACACACACACACACACACACACACACACACACACACACACACACAGGCACACACACATACACACAGACAATCACCTGAGTATTTGGCGTATATCAGAACGTACAGCATCATCACTGAGATGATGATGGTGATGGTTGCTGTTGGGATTGTTAAAGTCCAATATGTCTAGCCAGTTGAGCAGGCTGGCTATGTGAGAATACACCGAGCTTACACCCAATGAACGACCAATATCTGCCATAAATGACACCCAAACACACACACACACACATTACATTACATTACATTAAGATAATTATATAGCGCCCTACACCTAGAGGGTCTCTAAGGCGCTGCACACACACACACACACACACTCAAGCAAAGGACATACACATTCACAATCACACAAACCAGCACACATACACACAGACAAAAAGACACACACACACACACCAGCACACACAAACACAGACAAAAAGACACACACACACACACACACACATTACATTACATTACATTAAGATATTTATATAGCGCCCTACACCTAGAGGGTCTCTAAGGCGCTGAAATACACACACACACACACACACACACTCAAGCAAAGGACATACACATTCATAATCACACACACCAGCACACACACACACACACACACACACACACACACACACACACACACACACACACACACACACACATACACACGTGTTCCGAGAAACTCTTATTGTCGCAAAGAAAGGTACTTTTGCCTACGGAATTTTGGTGATATTATAATTGACTTGAGAATATATCCTGTTTATCGTTTCCAATAATACTCAATTTTGATGTTTATTACCATCATTTATGAGTTAAATTACTACATCGACAAATTAGCATGGACAAATTAGCATAGCATGTATACTAGTCTAGAAAATAGTATAGAAAGATTAACAAACAATATGTTATAGTGGCAAGGAATCTATAGATTAATACCAAAACTAACATACCTGTCATTGGGAGAGGACCTTCGATTAACTCTACAATCGCGTATACGTGTACGACTGTGTCGCAGACGCCATCAATGACGTGATCAGTGATGTCATCAGTGACGTCACAGTTTGATGATATTTCCGTAGTAATAGACGGATATTGAAGGCAGTACACTGACGCTTGAATTAGGTCAATGACCTGCTGCAGCCGAAAGGTCGATGACCCGGCGTGACCTTCGACCTGGTCACGTGACATCGTTCTCAAAACACGCGCAGCCGCCTAACACACACACACACACACACATACATACAGATACACACATACACAATAATAATACACACTATTAGAAAGGTTTATTTTACAATATGAGTATGTGTGTGTGTGTGTATGTGCTGCTTAAGGCCGGGGACACACTGGGCGTTTTTGTGCCGAGCGTTTTTTTTGCCGAGCGTTCGTTTTGCCGTCGCCGCTCAAGTGGGAACACACTTGGCGTTTATTTTGTCGTCCTCTCACCCGCTCACTCACATACGTCACTCATTTGATCACTGACCACAGTGCAGTCAGGGTGCGTACCAGTGTTGTATATATTGCTACTAGTACTGCGTGTTCCCGATCATTTCAAGTGAACATGGATAGAAAGCAATTGCTTGCATTGTTATTATATCGTCGTCAAGCAAAGAAACGGCGAAAAAACAGGTTAATTTGGATTCATCCTATTAATCAAAAGAGAGAGAATGTTGGAGCCTTTTACACACTGTTTCCTGACTTGAGAAACGATGAAGATAAATTTTTCAATTACTTCAGAATGTCAATCTCTTCATTCGACGAACTGCATAATATGTTGGAAAATCACATACAACGTGAAAATACCAGACTGAGGAACTGCATTCAGCCGGTGGAAATGCTCGCTATAACTTTGAGGTGAGTCAAAATATTTGTTTTCAAAACCATACATATATTGAAACATCTCATACATAGAAATCAAATTCACGACAACATACAATGATATGGTGAAAAACATTACATTACAGAGAAATCAAGGGTGTCAGTTGAAGAAAGTGAACCAACTGAAGGACTTGTGAGCTGATTTCCAATGGCGACTGGTGAATTGGTGAATTGTGATTGGATGTTCGGTGCTGTGAAATGTGCTGATTGAGGCAATTGCTGAATGTTAGAATACGATGGTGTATGAAGCGAATAAGAAGTGGTAGGAGTTGTGCTTTTAATTCTTGAAATAACATCTAAGAATTCGATTTGGCATTGAAGCCATTGATTATCGTCGAATTTGTTCACGTGTGTAAGCAGACTTTTGAAGAACTTCAGCTTGTGGTTCTCATTTTCTGTGTCGCTTTTTAGCGTTTCTAATATTTTAATGTCTATTTCATCCATTTTCTTCCGGTGTCTTTTTGCACCAAGTTCTTGTTCTTGTGTAGTATTCGCCGTTTTCTCCACTGTCGTTTCCTCCGGTGATATTGGAGTATTTGTTTCTTCGGCATTTTCGTCTGTGTATCTGTAATTTTCATCCGATGACCTCTTTTCGTATATTTTGCGCAAAAACTGCAGTTCTTCGCTGAATACATACGTCCTCGCCCTAGACGCCTGCGAGCCACTTGCTTTTGTAGTTTTCACTCTTCTTTGTGATCTCGCGAACGAATCACGCAAGTGCTTCCATCTCTTGATCACATCCTGACCTGGAAACAATAATATAAAAACAAATAAGGATAATATGAAGAATATACACTAATATAATGATTGTATTTTCAGGTATTTGGCCAGTGGATGCACATTTGTCGACCTTCACTACTCGTATCGAGTTGGAATATCTACAGCAAGACTGATTGTAAAGGACGTGTGTCAAGCTATCTGGGTGGTTTTACAAAGTAAATGCATCCCACAACCGACCAAAAATACCTGGGAGGTGTCATCAAACGGATTTGAAGACATAGCAAATTTTCCTCATTGTATTGGCGCCGTAGACGGGAAACACATCCGTCTCGAGTGCCCAGTGGGAAGTGGCTCCATGTACTTCAATTACAAAGAGTATTATTCAATTGTGTTGATGGCTATCGCAGACAGTTCGTACAGGTTTACCTTTGTGAATATTGGAAGTTATGGAAAAGACTGTGATTCTTCGATTTTCAAGGACACAAAACTGTGGAAATCAATTGAAAGTGGCTCCCATATTCTACCGGAAGAGAAGTGTCTACCAGGAACAGAAAGCCCGAAGGTACCTTATTTTTTCGTTGCGGATGCTGCATTTGGCCTGCATAACCATTTGCTTAGACCCTACGGTGGCACTCACTTAACTGTTGAGAAAAGGATATTCAACTACAGACTCTGTAGAGCAAGAAGGTACATAGAATGTACCTTTGGAATACTCAGTAACAAATGGAGGATTTTCCACCGCCCTTTAAGTGTACAACCTGAGTTTGCTACTGATATAGTGAAAGCTTGTATTGTGCTTCACAATTTTATTAGGGATAGAGATGGGTACGTAGTTGAAGATACCATGTCAATAACAGGACTTGAAAACATTCAATTACCGTGCAACACAAGAGGTGGCTTGAAGGCCAACAATGTGAGAAACATTCTCTGCAAGTATTTTGTGTCAAGTGTCGGTAGCATTCCATGGCAAATGTCAAAAATCTGAAAGCCCACATTAGTGGAGAAAGACCAGCATAACGATATGAATTTTGTATATGATTTGTGTATGTGTGTGATGTCCTTGATGTAATACACATTTTATATTTATACGATGTTTCTTATATTCTACACAATGAATTAATTGTATGCGTTATAAAAATATCAATTACAACGCAAAAAAGTATATTCTATGGAAATTGAAACTGAAATACTTACCGAAACTGTTCTTTCTGCCATCTTCCAGCAAATCGAAGCCAGCCATCAAATTCCTACAAACGTCTAACCATGCATTCTTCGTTTCATTCCTGTCTTTAAATATACCTAAACTCTTGTCCCATAGTACCGGCCTTTCCTGGACGAGATGTATCAACAATTCATTGTCTATCTGTTCCGCAGCAGCCATGACAATACAAAGTTAAACCAGAACACACGCTGACACAATGACGCTGACACGATAGAATCAACACTGCAACACGCTATGCTGTCAGCGACAAGCACAAGTGTGAATCAGCGCATTGAGTCACGTGAGCCACCACCCGCGTGGGCGGCAAAAAAAACGTCGACGACATTTTTGCCGTCGCGAAAGTAGTGGCAGTGAGCGGCAACATTGCTGTCGTCGACGACAAAAAAAACGCTCGGCAGGTTTGCCGCTCAATGTGTACGGCGCAATAGCTTCATGCACGCCACTACTGATACGACGGCGACGGCAAAAAAAACGCTCGGCACAAAAACGCCCAGTGTGTCCCCGGCCTTAGTGTGTAATATTCTACACAAAACATAAGCACGTATACAGATATATAGGATAATATATGGATATATTATATTTATACGTCGGTATAATCATAGTATATCAGTATTTATACAGACCTGCAGAGAAGCCAGACAAAATCGAGCCAGTGGGGACAAAAGCGACGCAGCTGGAGACATGTGACTGTCTCGACTACGCAGTGATGCCAGATAAGCGCCGACAACCCCGGCCAGGGTTGCCAAGCGAGAAATTTCACACATTTCACTCAAATCTAACGAAACACACACACACATATAAATAAATATAATTTACTCTTGGAAATAAGCGTATCGACTCTGAATCATGGATATATTTTTTATGGTACCCATTGGCAATTAGAAAAGTAAATTGACAAATACAACTTGAAAATACGTAGAATAAGTTCAAGAAGAATAGCAGAAAAATTGACGTGTTAAAAAGAATGTGGAAATGGTGAAACTACGATATTACGATAATTATTATAAAAATCCACGGACAAGATTAAATAGGAACTGCAATCTCCATGCTTGTTGATAATCAACAGACAGATATAGAGAAATAATAGCTATAGCATTGGAAAATAAAAGTACACCGTATAAATGAGATAAAATGAAGTGTAGTGGAATAAGAACTGCTTACAAACACCCTAAATAAGCAACAACAACGCTTGGTAAAAAACAAATGAAAAATTGTGAGAAATAAAACTAAAAAAAAAGAATGACTTCTAGTTGGGATGACCTGAAGTGTTTGTCACGCTAGCTGAGGTCAATGACCTTCCGTCGCGCGTGCAACACGTCCGCATCGCCAGCTGATTTTTCAGCGACTGTTCAGCCACTGAAAACATGGCCTTCACTGACAAATCCTGACACACACACAAAATACACACAAGCTATATGTTAGGAAGGCATAAATACTTGCTTATAATAACGTTTTGCTATTTCATCACAATTCAATATGATAAACTGGATTTATACTCTGAATATTAATTAAGATATGTAAGAATTAGCATATAAATAATAAAAAAGCATTTAATAACAAGTTTAATTTATATAAATGCTAAAAAACTGGTAATTAGCAATGTAAAAGCGGAATAATTTACGTCTTGCGAAGGCGTATTTGAGCACACGACAAAACAATGACGTAGCACGGATAAGTCCACATGAGAACTTGCTCCGGTGACGTCATCAGTGACGTCAGCAGCGAGCACTGTGGCGGCGTCGGTGGCGTTCAGACGACAAACCATCTGAGCGCCGCGCATGCCGCCGATGTAAGATGACGGAAATGACGGAGACTGCGGTATGCGGCAAGTTTTTAGCAGCAGACGTCGAAACCAGGCGTAGTCGGCCGCAGCAGCCAGACACGGCCAGTTTTCTGGTGCCGACGCCGGCGGCCGCCGCTGCGTCTGTTGCCGTTCGACAAGAGGACAAGCAAGCAATGACGGGATTGCGCCGTGCGGCGGTGAATGAGCGGACGATTCCAACTGCTGCTGATAAAATTGCCGTGTCAGCTGCACAAGACGTGGAAAACGTCGCTCGACGTCACGCACGGCAGCCAGGCAATCCGTCAACTCTGTCCATTCGTCGGCGTCGAAGCGGCATCCGGCAGCTTGACGCTCCGGCAACGCATCGGACGATTCCTCCGCCGGTGTACAAGCGACGGCCGATTCCAGCAGGTGGCACATGAGCGCGGCAGTTTGGCCGGCCACCACCAGATGGCAGGACGGCAGCAGTCGACGAGCCAGCAGACACAGCACAGCGCCGAGCCGGCACGTCGGAGCAGACTTGACGCACGTCAATATGCGTAGAGCAACGGAGGCAACATGCACACAGCGACATCTGGTGGCGATCGACTGAATGAGCAGGCCTGAAGCGGCGCTGTTGGCGTGCACGGCCGCCATCAACGCGCTGACCGGCGTCTCTGGCGCCAGAATCATCAGCAGATCAATGTGTGAGGTGAGAAGCCAAGCCAGTAGGTCGCTGTTGGCCATGTGCTGGCGCAAATAGTCGCACAGCAACAACAGCACGCCTCGACGCACCAGCTCGCACGGTAAATTAGTCGGAGTCGAAACCTTTCCGCCCGGTACGTCATCATTTTTGCCGGATCCGTCGGAAATTTCGCCGGATGCGTCAACAATTTCGCCGGATGCGTCAAGTGGCTGTGAGGCGGAGCCGAGACGCACAGACGACGACGGCAGCAGCAGCTGCCACGTCTGCACGTCGCTGCAATTCATCAATGTCAGCAGATGACACCAGGAAATAGTCAGATGCGGCTGATGTGGCGCCAATTGTACAAAAACGACGCACGTCTCGGTGACGTCACACTCGTCGCCGTGCTGCACCAGACGCTGCACGCAGGCGGCACACTCGACAAACTCTCCTGATACAGACAAACAGACACACATACATACAGAGCAGCATGGATGTAAGTGAATGAAAAATCCATGATGAAAATGGGCGATATAAAGGTAAACAGACATGCAAAACACTAATTGAAACTTCAATATACATGGACATAAATAGAAACTTTAAACAAAAAACTTTAAATGGACAACAATAAGAAATTGGGCTGCTGGAGTCATAAGTCTGATAAAAAATGTCAAGACGAAATGTATAAGCAATCCAGCGCAAACACAATGTAGAAATATCAACAAACAGGGACTATGCTGAATCAAACAAAACAACACAAATCAACAAAAACGCAACACATAGACAAACACACACACAGACACACACACACACACATAAACACAAACACACACACACAATGTAAACAAACACAATACACACACACACATAGACAAACACACACACAAACACACACACACACACACACACAATGTAAACAAACACAATACACACATACAAATGCACACACACACACACACACACACACACACACACACACACACACACACACACACACACAGACAGACACACAGACAGACACACACACAGACACACAGACAAACACACACACACACACACACACACACACACACACACACACACACACACACACACACACACAATGTAAACAAACACAATACACACATACACAAATACAAATGCATACACACACACATACACACACACACACCCAGAAACACACAGAGACACACACACACACACACACACCCAGAAACACACAGAGACACACACACACACACACACACACACACACACACACACACACACACAGACACCCACACCCACACAGAGACAAAAACACACACACACACACACAGACAGACACACAGACAGATACACACACAGACAAACACACACACAAACACACACACACCCACACAAACACACACACACACAATGTAAACAAACACAATACACACACACACACACCCAGACACACACACCCACACAGACACACATAAACATAAACACCAACCCACACAGAGACACAAACACACACAGACAGACAGACAGACCACACAGACAGACAGACAGACCGCTGCGCACGAGGTAGATGAACGAGTCGAGCAGATGTGAGAGTAGTGATGCCAGATATGTGCGGCGGTCGTTACTGTACGAGACACCACCAGGCAGGGCACCTCGCTCGATACAGCCACACAACGCAGTGCACAGCGCACGAACACTCGACAGTAAAAACCTGCCCGCATACAGATCAGGTATTGCAAAGTGGAAACGCAGATAATGCAGACGCAAGACACACACACACATACACACAAACAAAAAGAGATATATTTGTAATTTATGTTTGTATTGTGACGAAAAATTTCAAAATGTTGCCAAAAAACCAAAATATGTTATATGAAAATTGAATAACATATTTTGAAATTTTCTGTCACATAATATAAACATAAAATGGCGAAAATTATCACATAAAATTCCCAACTCCAGTTATTTGTATGTTCATGGGATAAATACGTATATGAAAAATTGTAGTAAGAACGAAAGGAAAGATAACAAATCAAAACAAACAAGGAAATGTTGAGAATAATATAACAAAATGATAGATAATACGATAAAAATAAAATATGAATTCACAGTGAATAGGTAGAAAATTTAATATGCAAACAAAAATGGGGTTTTCACTGAATTTTTAACAATTGGATATTAGCGCTAAGATTAGTGGGTTACAG
>OU696575.1:1497500-1537500 GCA_916048095.2 Sacculina carcini
ACACATACACGCACAGGGAGACAAAAAATAAGAGAGATAGAGAGAAAGAGTGTGAAAGAGTGAGAGAGAGAGAGTGTGGGAGTTCAAGGCACCAGTGAGGCCTGGCGTGTTGGTCGAGGGTTTGTAGTTGTGATGTGACATATTCAATGAAGCTCAGCTGCGGATCCAGCAAGCAATAATTGACTTGAACCTGCACTAGCTGAATAATCAGCCACAATACTCGACATTGCATAGCGGCGTCACATGAGCTCGTGTACAACTGACACACACACACACATATTTCATTTATTAAGTCATTTATAAAGCGCAATTCACACATAATGTCTCCATATAAACACTGATATAAACATTGTACACACACTACATACAATCATTAACGTACAATCGCATGCATGTTCAATAACATGTTTCACATTGACAAAACAACACAATACAATACAATACAGACAGACATAACATACATATACACACATATACATCTACATAACTGAAATATTATGAGTCGTTGAGTTAACGTTGTTGTATTGAATACTTCATTTGATAAAAATCACCATATGAATGAGTAGATCAATATATCATGTCCTGAATTGGATTTATCTAATATATAAGTGGCTAATGGGAGTTTGGCACAATTAACGTCACGTTCTTTTTCAAATTAATGTCAAATTGTTATCTTTGCGGCAATGAATTCACAGCTTACGCACAAACAAACACACACACACACACAAACAAACACAAACACACACACACACAAGCACAAACAAACACACACACACACACAAGCACAAACACACACACAAACACACACACACACATGTATGTATGTTTGTTTGCTATATAATAAAATTTGTAACACACACACACACACACACAAACAAACAAACACACAATCACAAACAAACACACACACACAAACAAACAAACACACAAACAAACACACACACACCTTGAGAGCTTTGATTACGGCCGGTTCAAACAGTCTAATGTATGACGTCAGAGTAGCACGGTCATTGAGCTTAGCTGAAGGCACAACTCGCTGACGATACGGCTCGTAACTCGGCCGTATAGCTGACAATGACGACGATCTACGTACACACACACATCCACATAAATACACACATTATTGCACATTAAATATATGTTTATATAGTTTCATATACCTAGAAGGTATCTAGGGTACCGCACATACACACACAAACACACACATACTTGACCAAAAAAATAATAATATTGGTAAATTATACTGTAAATGTACATGTAAATTATTTATAATAAAAATAATAACTATATATATGTTCTGTTGTTTTGCATTAGTATTTTATTGATTTATAATCGTAATTATACGCTTATTTATTAAATATACAATTTTGTGTCTATTTCACTTCAGTTATATTTGTTTTTATTATTATTAATTACAGGCAAGTCCAGTAGCATGGGAAGAGTGCAAGTGCACTATATTACCACCCTGTGCGGTGACCTCATGTATTTGGAAGCGCTCAAAATGCATTCTTACCCCGGCGAAGTGGTCAAAATTCGCTGTTGTTTGATATTATCTATCAGCTGTGTATACGGAGCGATCACTAGTTTCTCATAGAGCCCGTCACAGAGGGCGCTACTGTCACAGACGTCGGCGGTCATTGACCCGTCGTGCTGCTGTAGTTCGTTGACCTCACCGGCAAGACTGCGTCCAAACAGCGACCTAAGAAGCTGATAGGAAATACAGCACATAGTCACGTGACCGTCGGTGATAAATACCAAGTGGACATACTAATGGTCACGTGACCGCCAGTGATAAACACGCAGCACACGCCGGTTAAGTCACGTGACACAATAGTGTACGCCTCTCAGCGAAATTATTAATCAAATATTTGACAGTTCAATAGTCGGCAACGCCGTTAAAAATGGAAAATAAATAGTTGGAATTGTAAAAACGAGACACATAATATTTTTGGCAGAACAAAAACCACTGAGACCCATGTGCAAAAAAACACGTGTTTTGTCTAAAAACACAACACAAAGCTAATTTCAATGTCTCAGTGAGAATGTATCAATAGAATTGGCAACAATTTACCAATAACCCGAAATAGTAAGTACTTGCCTTCACTTGGATTTGAACCCAAGACATGGCGCATTGAAAACATATATTTTGCCTCTAAACCACACACTCGCCGTAAGATTGATGGGTTTAATATGCTTATATATACCTGCAGAACACATCCAACGCAAGGCTCGGGTACAAGCGACATACACTTGGTTATGGCGGCCAGAATTTGGTCGACAATCGCTGCGCAGTGACGCGGCGATACCAATCCGACGCACAAACTCACACACGCCACACACTCGCCAATAACGGCGCAAAAACGGTGTCCATTCTGATTGCTCAGCGAAAGCTGCAGGTAAAACACACACACAAACATACAGACAAACAAACAAACTCTAAATGTATCACAAAATATATCGCTATTGGAAATTTCAAGATATTTATTGTAAAAAACCACAAGATTTGTAAATAAACCTAGAATCCCATAAAATATATAATCACAATAAAATTGGACGTAATAATGAAATCAAGACCAGTTATGTAATATGTAAAAAACTACAGAATATTTACAAAATAATAAATAAAATATTTAGGCAATAAGAAATAATGGTATAACAATGAAGTCACAATATACCTTATAGGTTTCGTAGACCGTTTTGAGCGAGTCGAACATTCTGAGGTAGAGTGGCGACTCGGCGAAATATCCCAACTGCACTTTTCCCGTCCTCTTCTCATGCTCTTTCTTGGCGCTGCTCTCGCCAGCCGAAGTGAGAGAGGAGGACCGGGGCTGATCAGCTGTGTCGCACGAGCTAGACAGGCAGATGTTTGACGCGTCGCCGGCACTGCTAGCGCCAGAATCGACCGTGCTGCGCCGCCGAATTGGAGACAACTCACTCAGCGATGCCAGACCGGAGAAATGCGATCTGCACGACGGAAAATGGCTTTTATAAAGCTGCCAAAAATGTTGCCAAAAACGAACTACAAGACATTCATAAAATAGTTAAATGTTGTAAAAAAACAGTCTGAAAACTGTTGATTAACGTCACGATCTTTTTCAAATTAATGTCAAATTTTTATCTGTGCGGCAATGAATTTACAGCTTATACTACATACATTCACAGCTTGCTTTTATTTTTGTGTTTATATATAACTGATGAAATGACTGTCACTGTATAATTATTCAATGTTTTTCATTGATGTCCATGTAAGCGTAGAAGCTCGAATAACATTATATTCCTGTGCTTATGTTCATGCCTTCATTTCGGTTGTGTGTCTGTTGTGGGGAATACATTATCAACTATGAATACACACACACGGCAGGCCCGTGGTTCGAAACCCGGCGGAGGAGGATTTGTTTGGGCTAATTCTATAATTCAACAGCCCCTGTCCACCCAGCAGTAAATGATGGTACCAGATATCAGTCATGTGTTGTGTCATGCATTCTGGGGAGGTGGTACTCTCTAATACGTCTTAAGTCCTTGTGGCGCCATAGCGTGGAGAGGGTCGGTTCTGCGGTGACAGCGAGCTGCACGGGACACACCTGTGTGTGTTCATAAGCTTCGGCTTCTTGCCGTGTAGCAGCTGCCACTTAGGCATTTAACCTTTTAACACACCTGGGTATATTTGATGATGCATGAGGCGAGGTGTCGTCCAGCAGATGCACATACATGGCACATACTCGCAGCGCATGCGTCAACAGAGGTCGCACCAGTCGCCACCAACACACCACGCCACCAGACACGCCACCAGACACGCCACCAGAGACGCCAGCAGAGACGGCGCAGTCGCACGAAGCAGAGGTGGAGTATTGGTGATGTTCAGAGTGAGGTGAGGCGGAATGGTGGGGAGAAGGGGGTGTAACATGGGGGTCACTGTTTGTGCTCTGTGCATGATTATGAAGCAGGTCAAACTGGCATATTCCTGCACACACACACACACACACACACACACACACACACACACACACACACACACACATATTATTATTATTATTAATTACAGGCAAATCCAGTAGCATGGGAAGAGTGCAAGCACTATTACCACCCTAAGGTGGCCCCATGTACCGGAAGCGCCCAAAAGATTCAGAGAGAAAGAGAGTTCGATTAGAAAAAAGTCTAAAGAGAAAGTTGGAAGGAAAATAATAAATAAATAACAATAAATAATAAGCCATCATCCGATAACAATCCATAATGTCACTCCGCCCACGTACACATACATATACACATATACACACGCACACACATACATATACACATTGACACTAGCACACACACACACACGTACACACATATATACTTAAATCGACTCACACTAGTACATACACACACTATCACTCACATTGGCTCATAGACTTACACACACACACACACACACACATATATATATATATATATATATATATATATATACGCGCAAACACACACACACACACAAATATATGTACGTTTTATCAGATTGAACTTTTCTTTCTCTTCAACGCAATGCTTCTCGATAGCCTCTGGTCTTCGCTACACATACACTTCAGTAGTTGGCCAATGTGTGTGTGTGTGTGTGTGTGTGTGTGTGTGTGTGTGTGTGTAAGTCTATGAGCCAATGTGAGTGACAGTATGTGTATGTACCAGTGTGAGTATATTTAAGTGTATATGTGTGTACATGTGTGTGTGTGTTAGTGTCAATGTGTATATGTATGTGTGTGAGTGTATATGTTTGTGTGTGTGTGTGTGTGTATAAGTGTATATGTACATAAGTCTATGAGCCAATATGAGAGTCAATATGTATAAGTGTATATACAAGTGTGAGTGTGTTGGTGTGTGTGCGTTTGTGAGCATGTGTGTGTGTGTGTGTGTGTCAGTATTTGACTCACCAGCGGCTAAATGCGAGGCGACATACAGCAGATTTTGATGTATCGTGTGGTTGAGTACATGTACAGTATCCAACAACAAATACACACACAAATCGTACAGCGCACAAGTGGTTGTGTTGATGTCTGCTGCTGTACTGGCGGATGTGCTGGCGGATGTGCTAGTGGAGGTGATTTTCCAGCAGTACGGATAGACAGTGGCCGGAAAACGGACAAGCAACGTCCGGACAGCGGTCAAATAGCCACACTGATGAAATACACACACACACACACACACACATCTAATTTTTCTGGCTAATCTGTTATAAGAAGTGTAATTAATGTTATTTGCCTCAAATACACAAACACACACACGCACAGAAGATTCGTCAAAGGAAAGGGTACATAATGCGCTATCATTAAACCTGTTATATGGTATCAATAGGTTTGAACTAGAGCAATAAACAATGATTAATTAATTTGTTGATTAATCAATTGTATCACATTGACATCCAATTAAATTTCAGCGCCAAAATACTATAATTAATCAGCTGGGGGAAAATACACGCTAAAAAAACGAGCAAATATAACATACTAGAACTACGGTGCTGGAATTCGCTGTGGTCCTCAGCAGCGCCACAAACAGCCGATCAACAACAATGGTCAAAGCCACAGCCAGCCGCCGATCTCTCGAATTCAGCCGCAAAGCCTGAGGCGCCGTATTAAAATCGTGCGGAGCCGAAAGTCCTTGCAGTGTAATCCCACGTGTCCACACGCCGCACGTGGCATCACGTGGCTCGTGCACACAGCCACGTGTGTACACGTGGTCACACGTGGGAAACGAATCAGCCGCGTCGAAAATGTCCAAAATATACGACATTTGTTGGCAATAGCTGTAAATTACACACGCGCATACATATTTATGATTGGAAAGAATTAATGCATTTTACCGCGCAAATAGACAGACATAATATTCACTGTGTTAATTTTTCTAGTAAAAATAATACAATTTATCATTTTAGATGTTGATTTCGCAGTGCAAATATTATTTTCGCTCAAATAAATCAGTGAAAATAAATAAGATGAATAATAAAAACACAATTAGATAATGAATTATTCATAAGCAGTTTCCCGGATTGTTTTGTGTTGTAAAAATAAACATTTCAGACACTGGAGAAAAAACTTCGGCAGAGGAATAAGAAAGAAAGAGCGAGAGAGCAGATTGATGACGTCACTCACTGCACGAGCGCGTTGGCGGCCGCCTCCTGTACTCTGTAGTCCTCATCGGCAAGCAGAAACAAGAGAGAGTCCAGGAGGACCTCGTGATAGGCCCGCCGCCCACAAGCAATGACCTCATCTGATGACGTCATAGTCAACGCGCTGATTTCCACCAATGACAGAGCAGATATCACAGCACACCAGCGCGTCTGCAAACAAACACAAAACAAACACACACACACACACACACACACACAAAGTCTCGTGCAAATTGTTCTATCCTACCTCCTGTAAATTACAGAAAAATAAGCCTATATAAGCAATGATTATAACTAATTTTGAATAACAATAACTTATACAATAATTATTACAATAATTAAAACAATAATTACAACAATAATTAAAACAATAATTAAAATTAATTAAAACAATAATTACAATAATTACAACAATAATGTATATGAAAGATATTCTTAAAAACATATATTATTCATATATTTATTTAATTCAATCACCGAACGACTGCAACAGTCGCGAACAACAGACGGTTGAATTAAAAAAAAACAATTTTGAAGAATATCTTCAAGATCAATTATTGTTTTAGATGTCCGCATGTTGTGTAGTTTTTTCTATAGATTTTTTGTCATGTAAACAAGACATACAAATATTCGTGTTTTCCAAATTAAAAATCCTCTTTAATATATAGCAGAATAATTTTCCAACACACACACACACATAGAGGTGGTCAGGTGAAAATATCACGTGCCTTGACTAGCCAATAGGAATTGTGCACAAGATCCAGAAGAGCTGACGAAATATCCACCGCTAGATGGCAGTGGTGTCTGTTGCGTAACAGCGCAGGCAGACATAATGACACGGCGTCCATGGCCGCACCTACAGTCACGTGACTGGGGTCACGCAATAACTGTGACCCACACACACACACACACACACCACATGTATGTTCGCATTTGTGTGTGTGTGTGTGTGTGTTTAGTTCAATGTTTAGTTCAATATTTAATTCAATGTTTAATTCTATGTATACCTGTATATATGCATGTGGTTGTATGAAAGTGTATATATGTATCCATGAGTGAATGAGAGTGTGCGTGAAGTGTGGATGAAATTGCAATGAAAAGCGCATTACGGGCGATTGCAATACACTCAATTATTATTATTATTATTATTATTATTATTATTACACCAGCATACAAACACATTGCTACACTTTGACACACAACTACACAATAAAATTGTATAAGAAAATAAGATATACATATTCTACAATAATACATAATTTAAATAAAGCATTAAGATGGCTTCTGTTCCCACTGAAACGAGCTTCAATTAAATAAAATGGAAAATGGAAATTAATCAAACAATGGAAAAAGTGTGAAATTTTAGGCGCGGTGTCAACAGAAGCAACATATAATATACATCAATATAATCCATTACTCAACCCAAATAAACAGGTGTATAATGTAAATACGTAATATAATGTGAATTACCCGAGTAATCAGTGCGACAATACACGACGCACGCAATGCTGGTGGCGTATGTGATGGCGTCCTCACAGAGATATAGTGCAGCCAGGTGGCACATAATGCTGCCACGCTGCCACGAAGCTGCGGATCACCATGTGACACGATCACGTGACATAGGTCACCCAGCAACTGACCCTCATACCGCCCATCTAACCTCACACACACACACACACACACACAAAAGCTCTTCAAAAAAGTAGAGCCAAAAAAGATATAAAGAAGTACAGTTTCCCTCAACGTAGTATAGATTTTTGGAATAGAATACCGCAAAATATAATAGGACAGCCAACAAAAAGTAAATTCAAAGACAATTATCATCTCTGGAAGGCAGGAGACACGAGTTTCTGACTCATTCCCGCGCGAACAACTCGGTAAGAACACACACACACACACACACACATACACACACACATATTACTTTCTTGTATTAGAGCATTTATAAAGCGCAATTCATACATTATGAAATAATTGTATACAACATAAAATCCTTCACAGACAAACATATGCATGGATATTTAAATACATGTTTGACATTCACACATAACAACACAATACAATACAGACAGACACAATACACACCCACACATACACACACATAGAGACACTTTTTTGGTGTAAATATTCAGTTATAAAATAGAGGGTCCCTTATACAAGTGAGTAAGTGTTTTAGCACTAATATGTATTTTTTTTGCAGAATTTTTGCCTAAAAATTGAAGATGTCTGTTTATACACAAGAGTATTTTATGTAATATTAATATTTAATATTACACGGGGCATCATATTCCATGGGCCACATAGTTCACCTGTTATAACATACTTAAATATGTGTTAAATTTGACTTTTCACATACATGAATACATACAAAAAAAACACACACAGACATACAGACATTTACAACCTTTGCAACAATGAGTGGTTGCATTGTTGCAATGCAACACGAGAGTGTATTTATTAGCAGTGTTATTGCTCCTGCACGACATACATTGCAGCGATAAACCCACAAACAACACAAACCACAAACCACATAATAAAATACATTAATAAACACACAAATATATGCAAATTGAGACGATATTACATGTGTCTACACAAGAAACGTATATATATTAATATATTTTCTAATATTGACTCTAAATTCATATAGCCTTCACACTGTCTTCTCATTAATCTTGTAAATTAATTCAAATAACAACAACAATATATGCGCACATGTTTTTCAATTATTAATGTTTGAAATAATAACTATATTCATGTGATAATTGGCACGATGCACGAGGCCTGGGGTCACTGACCTTGCTCGTTGAGCTTATGTGTCAGTATGTCCGGCTGCAGGGCGACAGCAGCGGTAATACACTGAACTGCAAGCACCTTCACACTCACACGACTCTCACTGTCTGGTCTGACAACACATACACAAACACACACACACACACACACACACACATATACACACACACACACACACGCGCACACACACTGTGTCACTTTGTCTGTTAAGGAGCCAATAATTGGCTTGACAGACTATGCTATTGTACTTAATTAATATTGCTTTTCTTGTGCTTGTTGTGGCAATACATTACTATTACACACACACACATACATACACACACACACACACACACATATATACACATACGCACTCACACATAAACATATATAGACATTCATAAAAACACTAACATATATATACGTACTAACACACACACACACACACACACACACACACACACACACACACACACACACACACACAGACACACATACAAACACACATAAACACATACACACACGCGCTCACATATACACATATATAGACATTCATAAAAACACTAACATATATATACGTACTATCACACACACACACACACACACACACACACACACACACACACACACACACACACACACACACACACACACACACACACACACACACACACACATACATAACACACACACACACATACAAACACACATAAACACATACACATACGCACTCACACATACACATATATATATACATTCATAAACACACTAACATACATATACGTACTAACACACACACATGCACACACACAGACAAAATTGACATATAAACAATGTGTGTTTGAGATATTTTTTCCATAAGAAATCCCACATAGATGTAGTTTTTTTGTGTGTGTAAAAATACAATATTTTTAGTGAGGCTGTCTAATGATTTTTAGTGTCAATAAAATATATACGTCTAATTATATATAGATACTAGCATTAAAACCCGCCCGTTGTGCGGAGGAATTCATAAATAGAATTGATATTCATAAAAATTCATATTCATAAAAAATATTACAAATTAAAAAAAGAAGAAAACTCATAAGTGTCCTACTCAATAGAAAAGTCCAAGTTTGAATATTTTTTATTTATTTTGACATAATATTTTCCCTCAACCCGCCTCATATATAAACCCACCCCGGGACATTATTATCTCATAAACATGATCCATCGCTTCGTTTACGTTTGAAGCCCCTGATCAATACCATTGAGCCCGCGCAGTTAGGTCACCTCATATTCAAGCATAGACGCACACAGACAGACAGATAATTTCTTTTATATTTATATATATATATATATATATATAGATTTGAACCCGCCCGTCGTGCGGAACAATTAATAAAGTAAAATTCATATTCAATCCATAAAATAAACTGAATACAAATACAAAAGCAAAAAATTTAACCTGTATATACGTTCACCAATAAAAACTCAAAATGTGAATATTTTAAATTTAAATTTGACAAAATATTATCCCTCAATCCGCTTTATATTTTAACCTGCCCGTCGTGCGGAATAATTCAGAACACAAACACATAAGAGTGAATGGCAATTCTAGCATATAAACCGGCCCGTCGTGCGGAACAATTCATACCATTAAATTTGTATTCAATTTATAAGCGAAAATAAATATGAATTAATAAAGAAAAGAGTAAACCCATAAAAAGTCTAAATTTATATATTTTCATATTATTTTGACAAAATTAGTTACCTAAACCGCCTCATATTTAAACCTGCCCGTCGTGCTGAATAATTCAGAACTCTGACACAAAACAATGAAAAATGACTAATTTTTTATCATAATGTTTTCAAAATATATTTATAACTCAACATCACCATCTAGCATTAAAACCCGCCCTTTGTGCAGAACAATAAATAAAGCAAAATGAATATTGAATTAACAAAAAATGATTAGAAATTAAAAAAGAAAAAGTAAACCCATAAAAAGTCTTAACCAATAGAAAAGTCTAAATGTGAATGTTTTTATTTTATGTGTGGGAAAATATTTTCCCTAGAACTGCCTCGTATTTAAACCCGCCCGTCGTGCGGAACTATAAATAGAATATAATGAATCAAAAAGCAAAAAGCTTATCCAATAGAAAAATATAAATTTGTAAATCCTTGTTTTAATTATTGACGAAGTTTTTTTCCTCAACACTGCTCAAGTTCACACCCATCCTTCGTGTGTAGTAATTCATAAGTGTAACACTATCAAAACAAAGAAACCTTCTGTCATCTCTATAATTCCAGATTTATGCGTCCGCTAAAACAGCATATTTATATTGTTGGCATTGCATGATATTACAACCCATATCCTTATGCAACTTGAAATTAAACCAATTAAATTATACAGTAAAATTCAGGAGTTAACTTTGTTCCCAGTAGTATCTTACCCGCCCGTCGGGCGGCACAATTCATGTGTAAATATTGAGGACAATAAAGCCTTTCTATTCAGTATAGTGTAGCATTAATTAAACTGTACCCAATAAAACCACACCATCCATGCTTGGAACTAATATGATGCATTCTTAATTGTGATTGGGCTTCAGTGAAATATAATCGGTGTATATTCCTGTGTAATCGCAAGTGCGCATAATAGCTGTCAAATCGGTAATATGTGCTTTTGACTTTACACCGCCGTAACTTCCTTCAGATACACTTTGGAATATTTAAAATTATACCGCATTGTAGAAAACAAGATTTCTAGCACGATGGTATAATTTATTTTGATGTTTAACAAATAGTTACTGAGAAATAGTAGAAAAATTAATTAATTTTAGTCGCCCGGTGTTCAAGTGTAATTTTGGATGTATTTGAGAATTTTGCCAATTTTACACGTTTTTTTGTATCATTTGTGTGTATAAATTATAGCTTATCTTGTAGAACACAAAATTATCTACACAGTAGTATATTCCTGTGTAATCGCAAGTGCGCATAATAGCTGTCAAATTGGCAATATGTCCTTTTGAATTTACACCGCCGTAACTTCCTTCAGATACACTTTGGAAAATTAAAAATTATACCGCATTTTAAAAGATACAATTTCCAGCACTATGATATAATTTATTTTAATGTGTGACAAATAGTTCTTGAGAAATAGGTAGAAAAATGAATTAATTTAGGCGCCCGGTGATCAAGTGTAATTTTGGATGTATTTGACAATTTTGCCAATTTTACACATTTTTTGTATCATTTGTGGGTATAAATTATAACTTTTCTTGTAGAACTCAAAATTATCTACACAATAGTATAATTTTTATAGCTGTACCATTGCTGGTTTATGAGGAATAGATAGCGGAATATTGACCAAAATATTCACGTTTTTGTGCGATAATTATGCCTTTTTGACTTTGTCATTTACACTTCACACCGCCGTAACTTTTTATTAATACACTTTGGAAAATTAAAAATTATACCGTGTTGTAGCAAACAAAATTCCCAACATGATGGTATTATTTATTTAGATATGTGATAATTAGTTTTTGATAAATAGAGAAAAAAGTATAGAAAATCGGACGCGTGGAGTTTAAATATAATTTTGAATATAGATTGAAATTTTGTCATGTGCACATCTTTTATGTTCTATTTTTGGATATTAATTATAACCTATCTTGTAGAACAGAAAATTCTCTACACAGTGGTATAATCTGTATTACTGTACCATTTCTGGTTTATGAGGAGTAGATGTAGGAATATTGACCAAAATTTTCGCATTTTTCAGGGTTCATTTTGTCTTTTCACCGCGATAACTTTTTTTGGTTTCATTTTTAAAATTTTAAATTTATCCTATCGTGCAGACAAGAAAATTTCCAGCGTAATGGTATAAATTGTTGGTGGGTACATTAAGTTGTTACCGAGTAGCAGCTTGCTGAAAATGTGACCAAGGAGGGTGGGACAGACAAACACACAGACAGACAGAGGATCTCTTTTATATATATAGATATATGTCTGATTTTGCCTAAGTTATTTCTTAAATTACAAGTTATTTCTAAAATCAGTGTGCTATTTATATTTCAACAGACACTGTGTGTGTGTGTGTGTTATATGGTGGGGGTAATAGGGTGGGGAGAGAGAGAGGGGATGGGCAGCAACCTGAGGGTGTTCAGCACTGGCGCAAATAAAAGCCCCGAGGCAAGCTGACGACACCAACAAAGCAGCATGGAAGATTTTGACTGCAGCCAATTGTCGGGCCACCCCTGTGAATCAGCGCAGTCGAAAATGGACTCGTCCACGTCCGAGTTATCATCATCAGCGCCATCTGGTGAGCAACGCTGGAAATACACACAACCAACAACAATATGCTGCAGTAAAATCAAACTCTCTCACACACACACAGGCAATTCATCACACACACACACAGACAGACACACACACACACACACAGACAGACAGACGCACAGACAGATACACACACAGACAGACAGACACACACACACACACAGAAACACACACACACACACACAAAGACAGACGGACACACACACAGACAGACGGACACACACACACAGACAGACGGACACACACAGACACAGACAGACAGACGGACACACACACAGACAGACAGACACACGGACACACACAGACAGACACACAGACAGACACACAGACAGACACACAGACAGACAGACACACAGACAGACAGACAGACAGACAGACAGACAGACAGACAGACAGACAGACACACACACAGACAGACAGACAGACACACAGACAGACACACAGACGGACACACACACACACACACATAGACAGACACACAGACAGACACACACACACACACACACACACAGACAGACAGACGCACAGACAGACACACACACAGACAGACAGACACACACACACAGAAACACACACACACACACACACACACACACAGACAGACGGACACACACAGTCACACAGAGCGGAAAGAGGCGACTACGTGAGCAATATGTCCTCAAGTTAAAAAGTTGTGCCTGACAATGCAGACGATCTGATATTGAAATTAGACAAAAATGTGTCATTTATTCATTAAAATGTAAAACTATTATACGATCCCCTACTAAAACTACCCTGAAAATATCACTTATTGTTATTATTATACACTGTGTATCAACTACAGCACATAATATATACTTCATTTAGTTGTAGATTTAGCAGATGCCTCAGGAATCATTGTATTGATACCTCACTGCTGTGGGGGCAGGACGATGAGGGATGATGGGGGAGATCTGTGACGTCACAACTTTCCTGCACCGACGAAGCGGCCGAATGTGAAGTGGGGGATGCCATGGCTGGGGATGAGGGGGAGATGAGATAGCGTAGCGGGTCAATGACGTCATCTTTGGGCGGCGTCGAAACAACAAGAACAGCATCTGAAAACACATATACACAAACATACACAAGGACACAAACACAAACACGCACACACAAACACACACACACACACGTACACGGCACACATATACACACACAAACACACACGTACATACATATACACATTCACATGTACTTATACACATGCACACATATACAGAAACACATACAGAAACACGCACACACACACACACATGATACAGACAAATACACGCATACATACACACATACACGTGTAGACATACATACACATGCACAACCACGCACAAATACACACACACACACACACACACATACACGACGATAAATAATTCCGATTATGATCACTTGAGCCTAAAAGCAGAGGACGAGAGACGAGAGAGTGAGAGAGAAAGAGTGAGACAGCAGGGATTCTCTCACCCTCTGTAACCGCACCAATTTCAGCCTGGAGGCTAGAAGATACTCGAGCTTGGTTGGTTGAATCATTGGTCGGCACTACGGCCGGCGATTGTACAGTGTGATTGTGCCCGATCTCAGCGCCACCTGTGTGGCCAGTTTGACAACTAGAAGGCATATTTTCCCCGCTGTCATGTGCTAATTCCATGGTGTATCCATCTGGCGGCAATAAACGCAACGATTTAAACTCAAATATTACGATGAAACGAAAAAAAGTGAAAAAATATGATGGCAAAAAAAATGATAACGTTAAAAAACAAAAATATGAGTAATTTCTCTTTAATTAATTCAGACAACAATAGCAAAAACAGTATAGCCAAAATGAGTATATTTCGTACCAGAAATTTACTCGTAATAGAAACTAAATATAACGAGTTCGAATAAGATATTTGCATTCACTCACATTACTATTCCCCATTCTTCCAAAGGATAAAATAAGTTTTTCTACAGAAAGTGCTTCAAATTAGTGCCAAAATATAACCATTCCACAAAATAGATTGAACAACTTGTGAATCAAGGCGCCCGTGTATCAATTGTCACGTGTTTTTTTCTCAATTATTCTCAAAACTAACCACCAACGACGAAGTGGGCGTGGCTTATATGAGCGGGCGACACTAGCACCGCCACTAGAGAAGCGGGCGCAGCGCGAACTAACTGACACAACACATCCAAGCCGGCTGTGATCACATTGTGACTGGCATGTTCACAAAAATGAACCAGAACACACCACAACTGACACACACACACACACACGTATATATGAATAGTGTTTATATGTGATCGCGCGCGCATGTGTGTGTATGTATGTACTTTTGTCTATATAACCTGGCTTGATAGCATTATTTCCACCTGTACAAGTGAAATGTCAGCCTGTCTATGAGCATTAGCTCGACGGGTCTTTTGCCAATTGTGATATTTCTGGTTTGAACATTGTATATTTGTTTGTGGCAATACATGGTTAAATACAAATACAAAAAATACAAATATACACACACACACGTATATATGAATGATGTAGATTGGTAGTTATGCAGAAAACGTTGAATTGCGATAAAAAAGTAACTATAGATGATAAAATATTATATTAATAGGGCTATATAAATATATAGAGTGGAAATTATGGAAGATAATGTAAGCCAAGTAATGATATGGCTATTAATACGGACAAATAAAGCACAATAAACATGCATGCACATTCGGTCACACACACACATACAGACAGACAGACATACAGACAGACAGACACCTTGATAAGTTGTGGCAATGAGAGATGACATTGTTGATGATAACACTCATGATGTTGTTGGTTTTGTTGTGACAACAACAACAATGGTATAATATCACGCATACAGGCCAAGCAGCCCAGTAATAACGGTACTGACGGTGTACGGGACTTATACGAAATACGATCTGTACGACACACACACACACACACACACACACACACACACACACACACACATACAACAGTGTGCACACACGCAAACATACAGATACAAACACACATGCACACATGCATTTTGAAATCAATTAAATTGATTATGAAAAAAAGTTCCGTGTTGAAGTCAAAACGGTATAACAAACAAACACACACACACACACACAAACAAACAAACACACACACACTTGTATAGAGTACGACATATTTAGTGAAACTCACTCAGAAGATGCCTCAACAGCCACGCGGCCAGAGGTTTCACGCCACCACCACTGCCACCAACACTGCCACCAACATGACCGCTCTCGTCAGCGACATAGTCGGCGCGACAGTGCGTCACAATGGCCGCAATTGACTGCGCCGAACATCGCCGCACTGCCGCGTTTTCGTCGCGCAAATTCGTCACAAATGCGGCGACCATTGTCTGCGTCAATATTGCGTTCACAAGACACACACACATACACACACACACACACACACATACACACATACACACACACAGACACAGACAGAGACATATATGTCCGTTTATAGTCACTTTTGCTAAATGAATTATCTTTGTTTATAAGGTGTGTTGAGATTTGTGAATGAAAGCAGCCTGTATTATCGTGGCATCACAGATAAAATACAAAAGTGTTAAGAATGAAGCAGAGATAAAAAAGGGAGAGAGAGAGCAAAAGAGAGAGAAAAGAACAGAAATTTGAGGAGAAAAGGATAGTGAGAGTAAGCCAGTATGAGAGCAAAGACAGGCATGAAACAGTGAGAGACAGACAACAGATAGGGACAGCAAACAGCGGACAAAAAAGAGCACAAAACAAATAAATAATTAAAGATAAAACAAAGGGTATCAATCAAACAAATAAGAGCAGAACAGAACGCAGTTAGGACAAGAAGAGCGGATATATGAGAGAGAGAGAGAGAGAGATAGAGCACCTTGGCTTCTACAGCAGTAATCTGGTGAGCCAGAACGGTGATAATGCCTGTTACTGCGGCGACAACACATTCTACCAGTCTGTGCTGTCCAGTCTGTCGCACGCGCTCGGCCAGTGACGTCACACAAGGCACCAGACTAACAACATATGCACGCCGCTTCTGCAATCTGAATTGCACACGAACACACACACACACACAGACATACAGATATTAGTAAATACAAATAAACACACATACATACACACACACGCACACACGCACAAATACATGTACACACACAGACGCACATATACATGTACACACACACACACACAGACAGACATAAGGAAATACACATAAACACACACACACACACACACACAAAATACATGTACACACACACATATAAAGTCTACTTTAAATTTCGTACATATATAGAACACATTACGGTCTATTATGCACATGTGTGTGTTTGTGTGTGTGTGTGTGTGTTTATACACACATG
This sequence comes from Sacculina carcini, assembly GCA_916048095.2. Taxonomy (NCBI): domain Eukaryota; kingdom Metazoa; phylum Arthropoda; class Thecostraca; family Sacculinidae; genus Sacculina; species Sacculina carcini. The sequence continues at coordinate 1,515,096 of OU696575.1, forward strand.
TGTATGCGCATGAGTATAAGTACTCATGCGTATATGTGTATAAATGTGTATATATACAAGTGTGCGGGTGCGTATATATTTTGTATGTATGAATGTGTGTGTACAGGTTAAGAGCTGCATATAATGTTAAGAGTGTTAAATATGTTTTCTCACTCTATCTTTCATACACAGAGGGGGTTGAGAAGTACTGGTCTACAGAGATAGGTGGGCGAACAATTACTCTTTCTTCTTAGGTTAGGTAAGGTTGGGTTAGGTAAGGTCAGTTAGAACATAGAACATGTAAATATCAAAAACATTAATTACAAATGTCATTTCAGATATTTGTCGTTAAAGTACATAGTGAAATTCGAACAAAAAGTCGATGAATGAAATGTACAAAATTGGTGAATGTGCTAAAACACAATAAAACACATGAAAATGCTAAGGTGAAACAAATAAAAATCAGATAAAATCAGTCCATATGATGCTTCTTGGTGTTTTTGGCGTTAGTTTAGTGAATTTGGTGTCTGGTTTAATAGCTGTTTGTGCAGCTTGGACTTGAATTAAACTGGCAGTTTTGACGCCAGTCAGTTTGACGGTTTGTCAGTTTGTTTGTCAGTTTTGACGTTGTTGTAAAACTGTACGGCAGCCTCCGCCTTCCAGTTTCGGTCGATATGCGCGGCAGCAGACACTGTGTTCAGCCTCAAAGGGTTAGGAAAGGGTATGTAAGCTGGGAGTGAAGTGTAGGCGTAATTATTCGTAGGCGCATATGTATTAGCTCGATAGATAGATAGATAGATAGGTGGGTGGCTGTGTGGTGGATGACCTGATACGACCAGCCAGACGGGATAATTTGGTGAGCGCCGTGCTGAAAGCTCCAATGCGACCATTCTGTTTGACGGCCACACACAACTCGACCAGCACGCGAGCCACGCCCACCTCACCTACACCCTGCCACACACACACACACACACACATATACAGAGACAATACAAGAATATACAAGTATAATAACAATAAAAAATAGAATCATTGTATAGCCATGTATGATAAAGGTTAAAGGTTATAGAAGCCGAAGAAGCCGAAGCTTATGAACATTACTTATGTGTCCCGTGCAGCTCGCTGCCACCGCAGAACCGACCCTCTCCACGCTATGACGCCACAAGGACGGAAGACGTATTAGAGAGGGCCACCTCCCCAGAATGCATGACACAACACATGACTGATATCTGGTACCATCATTTACTGCTGGGTGGACAGGGGCTGTTGAATTATAGAATTCACCAAAGAAATTCTCCTCCGTCGGGTTTTGAACCACGGTCCTCCTGCTTGTGAGGCGGGTGTGCTACCACTACACCACGGAGTCCAACAATGTACAAACTCGTGTGTAACGAGTACACAATAATATACAATAAAACGCACGTGGATAATTGAATTGAGCGCCTCATCGCTGGCCGTACGAACGTCCGCGTCACAATCGTCGCAGAGACGCAACAACGCCTCCACCACACGCGCCAGATATGTCTGCAACAGCTGAGTGTTGCAATCACCGCCGCTAGAGGGCGCCACCAGACCGTCGGCCAGCTGGCGACACAGCAGTTTTTTGTCGGCACTCGTCAACACGCCACTGTCGCGCTGACTGCCACAGAAAGCGTGCACACACAAACATACATACACACACGCACACACATATATATTTAAAGAAAGACTGGATATTGTGTGAAATACTGGGAATTTAAAGGAAGGTAGGTTAGAGATTGGGTTGGAGACAGGACAGCACGAGCATAGCTCATCTCCTGTGCTAAATAAATAGCTGAGTACACACACACACACACACACACAAGTGTATCTATTAAAAATATGTGTGCCAATCTACAGTATAATATCAGTGGCTTAACATACCATATGCCACATCAGCATAACTTACTATACTTATACTCCTTGATATACGAGTCGATGATACAAACATGACGAAGTGAGGCGATACCGCCTAAAATAAATACTATAAATAATATATTATTGAATATATACATAGGACACAATAACATATATAAAATTCAATTAAAATAATTTCGTTTGTACATGCGGAAGTGGCACAGGCACATGAATACATAGGTTAGTCATGTTCAACAGCTCAGAATGATGAGTTGGCTACAGCGAACCGAAACAGCAGTGAAGTGGACCGAAGATCGGGCAGACTAGCGTGCGTGGACACCGGCGAGGTGCCAGCGCCAATTGAGGTCGATTCTGAGCTGTCGCTGGCGTTTTTGAGCCGCTCGAGAGCGCGAGACAACCGCTCAACGGACGACATGTCCTGTGTGAATAACAACAGCGGTGTTAGCCGCTTGGGTGTCAGGCATCAATCAAGAAGAAAATGTGCTCACACTCACGCACGCACGCACACAATACAAACACAAAAACAAAAATATCCTGGAAAAACTACAAACAAATCGAAAATGTCCTCAAAACAAATGAAAAAACTGCAAAAATTGTATGTCCGAACCGGATTGTGCAGCAGTGAATTATTTAATCATGGTTACAATAAATTCGAGCAATTGAGAAAATTGTTCGTAGACAAATCGACGCCGAAATTGAACCACAGAAACAAGATAATACAAATCAACCGCACGAGTATAACCTGTGTTGCTATATTGGCGTTTAAACGACAAAATATCTCAATGATGCCAGTGGATGAAATATAGTCAACAAATTGTACAGTATTTTTCTTTGTGATCAAATATAGAATCGTTGACTCGATTAAGAGAAAGTATATTGTGTTTAAAGTGGATAAATACTCGACGAAAAGAGTGCCGCTCAGACGTTCCAGTCCAAAGTAGTTTGCAAAGTCAGCATGTTTAACGATTGTCTAAAATCGGTGGAGACTTATCGACAATTGGCAACACTCATGTGCTGAATGTCAATGCTATTCAGGCGTTGGTGTAGTCAGGGCTGTGTTGGTGTTTGGGCGTTGTGAATTCAGTGTCTTCTTTGTGAGCGATATTCTGTCATTGTAGGCATAAAACAATGTGTTATTGTGTTTAGTTCGTGTTTTTGGCGACTTCGCTCAGTATTCCGCAACTGATCGTCAACCCATTGAAGGAAACCCAACAGTGACAACACAGCAAAGTAAGTTATAATTATTCAATATTCAATAGTTCGTGTATCTTATGTAAGGTTAATTTCTTTTTATCTTTGTTTGTTGTACCTATTGTATTACAAGCATTCACCCATGCTGTATCATGTATACTGTGAATATGGTTTATATAGGTTTATTAGTTCATGTCACAATGTAATCTACCGGGTGGTGCACACATATATTTCTGTCTCGGATGTAACTTATGCCCCGTCGTTCTGTTTCGTACCGTGTAAATTATTGAAATTGTTTTTTCAGCTGGTTTCAATTGTTTTTCTTGTTTGGACCGTTGTTCTTTTGTTGAGGCGAGTGTTATTTTTGTCGGTGTTTGCTCATAATGCTTTTTATTTGACATTTTTTTCATGGTACTGATCATTAATTGCGCGAGTATGTAACAATGGTTTACTGGGTTATTATTTGTTATTGTGAGTATAATCACCAATCAGTTGACAACGTTCGATGACCATTGACAACTCGCACTCGGTTGAAATCGTTTCTATTTGCTTAGTTTTGTCTGAGCTGTTTGGCGTGTTGTGTGACGGTGCTTCAATTTCTTAATTCACACACAAAATGTATGGCAGTGGTTTTCAACCCTTTTTGACATCGTTGTTGTTGTTGTTGTTGATTTGGGCTTGGCGTTTCGGCCAACGTTGACAACGTTTGACATCGACCTAGAAACTTGTTCAAGTCAAACATGGCGTCTCAAGCCTACTTAAAAGTTTAATATCTCGATATGCAATAATCATGCGTTTTATCGTTTCAAATATAAACACGATCTGCTTCGATTAAATCATGATTATAATTCAATCATGGTCTGCTTGCAATCATAAGACTAGGCGTCATATATTTTGATTATTACAGTATCTTATTATAATATATTTCATTGGCCAACTGATAATTTTCAACGAACCAATGCAATGGCTTGCCGATCCAACTTTGGCTGTCAGGGTTTGAGAACCACTGGTTTACGGGATAGCCGGGTTTTGTTACTGGCATTTGAAGTTTTTTTTGCTTTTTGACTGACGACTAGTAATATTCTAGTAATTTCTGCTCTAGTGCATCATTTAGCGATTGGGCGTTTATTGATGCAGGTATATAAACATGTAATATAAATCATATATAACAGAATAAATGGTAAATTTACAATCAAATGAATTAACATGATATAAACTGTAATATAAATAGCAATAAATCGAAAATAGTGAGTGCCTTGACAAAACAAATAATAAATTTATACGTATTGATTTGTATGACATAAATTTGTTATTAACTGAAAATTAAACAAGCAAATAACAAGTGAAACACAGCACTTCTAATATTTATCAATATTGAACTAGGAATTAAAACGATCGTATGATTAACTAATAAAAGCATATGCAAACAATACATTACAAAAACGTCCAACAAAGGTCAAATTTGCTTGTTTGACAATGTTTGTGTGCACTGTCCGTTTTCCGTTTTATTTACCGATGTGTTTATTTGGCACAGACATCTACTTCCGTGATAAAAACTGCAATATTTTCCGGCTGGTGTTTTTTTATACTTTCAATTTTCACGGCCGATTTTACAAGCGTTCGCTGTCTGGATTAAATGTAATTTACGAAAAATAAACGTATGTTTTGGTAACAAATTGGAAGCGTGTTTGATAGATGGGATTGCGGATCTGAACACAAAAATCGTTGGCTCAATAAGGACGATTATTTCTATATGAAGTTATAATGAATCACAGTAGGAGATAATATGACCAGCCGAAGTGCCGATGTCAGAAGAAACATCTATGCAATTTTAGCTGAGCTGTTTTTGTATTCGTAGCTTTTCTGAGAAGTTAGCTGCAAATATAATATGCCTGCGAGATTGTGATGGAAAACGTGTGTCTCTTTATTCCCGATGAGTTTCTGTGGCTTGGAGAACTTTCTTCACGGTGGGATCACCTGTGGAAACTTTTCTCAAACTGAAACTGCGACTCGATATTTTGTTTCATGCGTGACATTTCGTGAGTGCAGAACGGACAGAAGGCCTTTGCTGCTATGTACATCATGACTGGATGTACATAATGACTCATCATCGCATGGTTGGACGGTTTCGTTTCCGAGTGGGCGATCATTCTTGTTACGGCCTCAATCCAGACAATGTTTTCAGAGATAAGACATGTATGCTCTTCTCTTCGGCGGCTGTTTTCGTGCTCTGGGAAGTTTGTCAGCAGTAGTTATTTTATGTGTTAGTAGCGGGTATTTGGCTACTGTTAGTCGATAGGCATTTGTATGAGTGGGATGTATTATTTGACGCACGCCATTTCGCGTGTTCGTCTGTTCTCTGGAGTGAAATTCTGAGTCATTTGGGATTCTGTATTGCGGCTTTGTTTCCTATTGAGATTCTCGATTCTGGAGATTCGATTCCGAGGGTGATATTTTGGATCGTTACAGAAACGATAGCTTTCGGTAGAGTCAATTGTATTATCCGAGTCAGGTTTGAACTGGAATCATCGGTCTTTGCCCAGTGTTTTTTGCCTGGCACGTCCTAATTGGCGGGTATAACCTATATGTACGTGCATGTTTGTGCATTTATCATAAATGAGTGTGTGTGTGTGTGTATTCGTGTGGGTGTGTGGTATGTTTACGTGGCAGCATATGCTGGTCATTCTCTGAATACGCCCACTGCCTTCACATACGAGTTCAGTTTCACTTGTTTCTCCTCTACACATTTCTGAACAGCCTGATGTTTACGAATTTCACACTGGTGGGATGGTACGCCCTGTGCTAATGTCCAGTTTTCATGCTCTTGTTCCATTAGCTTTCGCGTCTTCCTGGTTATACACGGCTCACTCGCTCTCTCTCTGCTATCCTCTTGTTCCCCTCTGTCCTCACTCTCTCCACGCCCCTTCTCCCACATTCAGACATGCCACAAGTACAGACATTACGGATAGGTAGATGTTTATGTAGCGCCCTACACCTAGAGGATCTCTATGGCGCCCTTCACCCAAGGTCTCAAAAGCGTTCACACACCCCCACACACACACACAGACACACACAGACACATTCACTTTCGGTGCGGAATGTGGAATACGCCCAATACCCATACCCATACCCTGTGTGTGTTTGAGTCCACTTATACTGCTGCACAACCATATTGCTATGTCTTCCCTATGTGTGTACTCAGCTAATTGTACTCACGGCAAGTGGGCTAGACTCGATTGTGCCGTCTCCATATCCTCTTTTATCGATTTCCCTCTTCAATGAATGTATATTTATGGCAATTACGGTTTCACTGTTTAAACCATTCCTAATCATACATGTATAATTCAGATTGCTTTTGCAGCTGGTGCTTTTCGATTTCCTGCTATGACCTCTGCTATCCCGTTCGTCCCATTTAATCCAATCACTCCTATGAGTTTTGCTCCTGCCTGTCATGTATTTATACAGAGTTATTAAGTCGCCTCTCCTTATCTCTTCCAGCTTCGGTAAACGCAGTATTTTTAACCTTTCTTCGTTTTTGTTCTTGGGACCGGCTACCATTTTCGTTGCTGCTCGCTTGATTGTACTTGTTCAATTATCCTGATATGCTTTTCTATCGATGGAGACCAAACCACTGAGGCTTATTCCAACATTGGTCTTATCAGAGATATGATCATAGTGCTCAACATATTGCCATCAATATATCGGAATGCTGCATATACATATTTCTGATCAAGCGATAAGTCGAGAAAGTTATTTTGTTTATATGTTTGTCTGGGCCAACGTGTCTTGAACAACGATGGCTAAATATTTTTCCTCTCTTACCTTCTGTAGATAGTCTTCCCCCAATTTGTACGTGTGTGTGTATGTGTATGCAGGGTTATACACAACTGCTACAAAACATATATCTATCTATGATTGCTCCGTTTCTTTTCTGTCTCGCTTGGTAGGGTGGTTTGCTATGCGATTTTCGCATGAGGTCAATGACATCTTCAATGGTCTTGCGACATGCTTGTTTATTATGTGTGTGTGGGTGTGTGTGTGTAGTTGACATACACATAAATAACCTATGAGTTCGTTCAAAATCAATCTTGACATAATGGCTGCCATTTTGTCGATCCTAATGTGTTGGTTGAATATTGAAACTTCTTGTTGAGACGATTCGTGACGAATTATGATCGCTCGGTTTTGCCGCATGTCGATACACAAAGCAGAAATGTCGCATTTGTTTACATTAGCACGCGACTCCAATAACAAACCACCTCCGTCTATTACTTCCATACATATGCTTATATACATACAATATATACTATATCATATTACATACTTGCATTCTTATATACATATTCTTTTATACATATACTACTTTTCTACTATCTTACATTCATCGCATGAAATTTGTTCTAGAAAGTTCTCGTAGGTTGTGTGTGTGTGTGTGTGTGTGTGTGTGTGTGTGTGTGTGTGCAATTTGGTTGCATTGGGCAAGGTCATTGCCATTTGTCATTCGAGCATGCGCGTGTGTATCTATGTGTATGTGTGTGTGTGTGTGTGTGTACAAACTTAACACCGTGTGTCTAAAATTAGACAACTTGAGTCACACTCACACACACACACACACACACACACACACACACACACACACACACACACACACACACACACACACACACACACACACACACACACACACACACACACACACACACACACACACACACACACACACACACACACACACACACACACACACACTCAAACCAACGTCAATGCTGCTATGCACCGGCATATGTGTATGTTTGTATGTGTGTGTGTGTTGTTTTGGTTGCGTTTTTGTTTTTGCGTATCGTTTTTTGTCTGCTGAATGGTTCATGTTGAATCTGTATGATATCTTCTATCGCACAACAAACACAAATGTAAATTTTCATCACTGTTTCAATGCTTGAAATGTGTTATATCGACCTACCCAATTAACCTATACGGTGCATATTATATCTGTTTTAAGTGTATTCCGAACTTCAACACGTTGTGATATTTATCTTCAGGAATAATTTATGATTTTTATTACTCGAGATCAATTAAGAAAAGTATATATCAATTGGAAACAATTATTTTTATTGTTTTTTCAATTTGAGTTTGACGTCTATAGATTTCTAATTATGTTTGGACAATGTGATATATTTGAAATTTCACACATTAATTAAAAAAAATGATGAGGGTTTCATCAACATTTCAGTAGGATTTATTTGAATTTATTTTTGAAAGTTTGTTTTTTGTGTATGCCACATTTTCAGTGTTTTGTACTCAGTGTTGGTATACACAATACCTGTTCGTCTCTTTTATCATTCATCACAAAACCGACCACTCAAACAGCCACTTTGTCCACAGTTTCGTTCATGTTCAGTTTGACTCGCAGGTTCGCTTCGATATTTGAGGCTGAGCTCAATACAGCACAATAGCCAATCATCTGTCATTATTTCACTTCCTCTCTTCACATACATGTATGTGTGTATGTGTGTGTGTGTGTTTATATAATGCCGTATGTGGCTGTCGGCTTTTATGCGTATCAACGCATCTCTGGGATCTTCTCTCTTCTGTACATGCATACTTGTTTGAAGGCACACTTCAACATTCGTGTGTCTCTGTGTCTGTGTGTATGTTTGGTGATTCAGTGAAGCCCTACTGTATAGTGTTGGAATTGCGTATGTGAGTGTGTGTTTGCTCATGTTAACATGCGTTGTATATTCGTTTGTGTGTGTGTGTGTGTGTGTTTGGTCATATATCTTTATAATACGATGTGCGTATATATGTGTGTGTAGCATGCAATGACGTATGTGTATGTAGGTGTGTGTGTGTGTGTGTGAGTATGTTTATAATTGAGCTCCAGAAAGAGGTACAGAGAGAGAGAGATTGGGAGCCAGAGTATGAGGGATTCATCCGTGACATTGACAATTGTGATTCTGCAGAGGGTGGGAGTTATTGATTTTTGTGTCACATCACATCTTCTGCACCTGTTTCACCATTCCTTCTCTCTCCTCCGTGTCTCATCATCAATTTATTGACCCCGTTGTTCACTGCACGTCTCTGCTTTTTCGTTTGTATGCGTGTCTGTCTGTGTGTCTGTCTGTGTGTGTGTCAGGTTAGATTATTGCTCTTTTTTCGTGCTTTTTCTAATGCCATTTTGTTGGTGTTGCCAGCATCAGTTGCCAGCTACACCCACACATACATACACATACACTCACACACATGTGCATGTATCATTTGACACACTTCCGACGCTAGTGAGTTTTTATTTGGTGTTTTCTGCTCTTGTTTACGTTGCGTTGGTGGTTGAAATGCGGCGCTACAAGTGCCAATTACAAGCTTATTGCTGCTAGTGTTGCCAGATCTAATAGCACTGTGAGAGTTGCCAAATTTGTTTTCATTTCTATTTGCCATGTGTATGTGTGTGTGTGTGTGTACGTGTAAATATTGTTGTAATCATTGTGCCTTGCAGGAATCAATGGTAGAATTTGAAATGTTTGCCTTCAACAAACACAGCAGCTATGTTTACTAGCCGGCATCATTGTTCTGTGGTGTGTTAATGCACCCGGCATAATTTGTGCTATCTTTTAGTCAGGTGTTTTCCTGTGGTTTTATCATGTTTTCCTTCAAGTCAATACAATTCTGCAAACATTAAAGGGGACGAAATAGTTTTTGATTCTTATTTACAAAATTAAAATTCATAATATAATCTTTGAATAAGAGCATACGACAAAAACGTGTGATGTTTTTATGATGCAGATGTTAGTGGGTTTGGTGGCGTGTGTTGTGGCCGCGTGTTTGGTGGCGGCGGTTGGTGGCGAGCCGGGTCATTGTGTCATGTACGGCCTGTGTGGTTCAACGTTGTCTTTGGCGCGGCCGAATTGTGTGTCGAATCGCACCGCCCCGCTGCTGAAAGACAAACAATCGCTCAACACACTGGCTGATATATGTCCTCAGCTGTTTGAACATACAGGTGACCCACGCACACACACACATACACACACACACACACGTTTTTATTTTACATTACATTTACATTAACGTTTTTACATTAGTACGTGTTATTATTACGTGTTATATGTGTTATTATATACGTGTATTACGTGTTATATGTGTTATTATACACGTTATATTACGTGTTATACGTGTTATATGTGTTATATTGTGTATTACGTGTTATATGTGTTATTACGTGTTATTATTACGTGTTGTTATTACATTATTGTATACACATACGCTACATTCGCATACATACACACACACACACACACACTCACACGTTATTATTTTACATTACATTTACATTAACATTTTTACATTATTACGTGTTTACATTATTGTATTATACACATACGCTACAATCGCATACACATACACACAGAAACACATACATTACATTATTAACATTTTACATTATTAAATGTTCATATTATTTACATTATTGCATTTTACACATACACTACATAAATTACATTCACATTCATTCACATTTGCATGCCAAATTTAACATATATAATAGTTGGGTGAGCATCGTACTTGGTATTAATATTTATTATTTATTATCAGCATTAGTATATTTTTTACTAATTATCGGTGTTAGTACGTGACAAATGCCAGACTCAAACTGAAACTCTGTGTAAGATCAACCTGATCCTAGCTGGTATTCATATGAAAGTCTGGCTTATGAGCAGTTTCATCAACGTTTTGCTGTCAACGATGAAAATGATTATGTCATGCAGACGTATGCTTGTCTGTGTGTGTGTATGTAACTGGTGGATCCAGAGAGAGGGGGGGCTCCAGAGGGTTGAAGCCCCCCAACAATGTTCTTATCAATTCGTCACAACCAAGAGGTTCACTAAATGAGGCCAAGCAAAATATCTTTCTGTAGAATTTGTTGATATAAACATTATCGCAAAGCATATTCGCACATTATTATGTGTGTGTGTGTGTGTGTGTGTGTTTGTAAACATGTGTGTATATATCATTGAAAAATGCCCCAAGTCATGACATTCACACGCTACCTAGTCACTCATACATAATTCAGCCCCTCAAAGTATACTACTGGATCCGCTACTGTATGTATGTGTGTGTCTGTGTGTATGTATATCTCGCTACATATTTCATTGCGACTTCTTCCATCTGTTTGTCTGTCTGTGTGTAGCTGTATGTCTATACATGTTTATCCGTGTGTGTGTGTGTTTGTATCTGTGTGTATTTGTGTGTGTGTTTGTGTGGTAATTTAAATAATGTAATGTCGTTGCTGTAATGTAATGTAACATAATTTAATGTGTGTGTGTGTATATATATCTCGCTATATATGTGAGACTCATAAATATCTCTTTTAATACACATCTGTGCTTGTGTGTGTGTGTGTGTGTGTGTGTGTGTGTGTATCATTTATAGACGGTCAGGTAGGGCCTATTCACGCGTGTTGTGATGCCGACACGGTGGCTCAGATGCACATGCAATTACAGCTGGTATCTTCCATGCTGGGTCGCTGTCCTGTGTGCTACTACAACTTTCGCCAGTCTGTTTGTCAGCTGGCGTGCGCGGCCGATCAGTCGAGCTTCGTGCGAATCACCAACCAAACTAGCTCAGGTACCTTAACAGCCCTTCAACCATCTATCTCTCCCCCAACTACCAGCCCCTCCCCCTTTCCATTCCCCCACTCGCTATCAGCGCCCTCTGTGCAGGCGTAATTTTTGTCAATCTGCATGTGTTTCTATGTGTGTGTTTTTGTGTGTGGTTCTGTTTGTGTGTGTCTGACTGCGTGTGTGTTTTTGTGTGTATTATGTATGTTCTGTGTTGAATGTAAGGAACAAAACCAGGCCAGGATTCGAACCTGTGACATACGTGTGCATATGACAGTACCTCTAGTGACATTTAATGTATATACGTGTGTGTGTGTGTGTGTAGGCGAGCCGTATGTGACGGCGTTGAGTGTGTACCTGCACGGTAACTACACTCGCGCCGTGTTCGACTCGTGCAGCCAGGTGCAGAACACTGTCACAAACCAGCCTGTTATTGGACTGCTGTGTGGACAATGGGGCGCCTTCCGCTGCAACGACCGACGGTCTGTCTCTCTGTCTGTCTGTCTGCTTGTGTGTGTCTGTCTGTCTGTGTGTGTGTGTGTCTGTCTGTCTGTTTGTCTGCTTGTGTGTTTGTGCGTGTGTGTCTGTCTGTTTTATTGTGTGTGTGTGTGTGTGTGTGTGTGTGTGTGTGTGTCTGTCTGATTGCGTATGTGTGTGTGTCTGTCTGTATGTCTGATTGTGTGTCTGTCTGTGTGTGTCTGTCTGTCTGTCTGCTTGTGTGTTTGTGCGTGTGTGTCTGTCTGTTTTATTATGTGTGTTTGTGTGTCTGTCTGATTGCGTATGTGTGTGTGTGTCTGTCTGTATGTCTGTCTTTGTGTGTGTGTGTGTGTGTGTGTGTGTGTGTGTGTGTGTGTGTGTGTGTGTGTGATTGTGTCTCGTGTGTGTGTATGTATGTGTCTGTGTTACAATTTGTATTTTTCTCAAGTGAATACACAGTATAGTAATTATAATAGTAATATTGGCCAGCCATAAATTATCGAAAATCTATCTCTCTTTCTCTGTTTCTCTATCTATATTTCGCTCTCTCTCTCTCTCACACACACACACACACACACACACACACACACACACGAACAGTGTGTAAGGTCTTAAATGATCTTGTGTGTATGTGTGTGTGTGTTTGTTTGTTTCTGTGCGAGCAGTCTGTACTACAGTCTGGGTCACAATCCCTACACTCCGTATCCCATAGACTACGTGATTGTCAACGACACCAGTGTGACAGACGTCGAGGAGCGAATGGTGCCGTATAATCCTCGCGTGCCCACATGCAATCAGAACTTCACCACGGACCTCGGGGTCAGATGCTGTCAACACACACACACACACACACACACAAGAAACTAACACACACTAACACACAAGTACACACACACTGACACACAAGAAAATGAATGTACATGCCTAAACACACATAGCACGCACACATACACACACACACAGATACACTAACATACACACACACACACACTAACACACATACACACTCACTAATACACAAGCAACCGAATATACACGCACACACACATATACACACAAAACACACATTCGTTGATATGTACGGCATAGTATTTGTGTTCAACTATGTTGAAATATACTAACACCCACACACACACACACACACACACACACACACACACACACACACACACACACACACATACAGACGCAGGTGGAGGCGTGCACATGCGGGGATTGTCACAGTGCGTGTCCGGTGGGGCCACCTATACCTCCGCCGGCCGGCGCGTGGATGATTGGGCCGGTGTACGGTTCTGTGGTGGTGATGGCGGCTGTGTTTATCGGCGGCGTGACTGTGGCCGGCATGTTGTGCGCCTGCTGGCTGCCATGCGCGACTGGCGGCGATAATGCCACCACTAATGCACGACACGGTGGGTTTCTGATAGTATTGTATTGTATTGTATCATTTATTGCCAAAAAAAACAATTCATTCAATACACAAAACAAAAACGTCAAAGGCAATATAGTCTGTCAAGCCATGGCTTGTTAGACAGACAATAAATATTTTTCAATAAGATTTGTGCAGTGCAACAAATTACTACAAAACATATGCTAAAACAAAACATGTAACAGAATAATGCAAAAACAAAATATATACAAAACAAACAATACAGTCATACTGCGTACGTACAAATGATGTGTTTGCCTGGAGGTTATACAAGTGGTGTTTAATTTTCGCTTTAAACGTATCTATAGACATAATGGTATATGCTGATAGTGTGTGTTTGAGTCTCTCTCTGTGTGTGTACTCACTAGTTGTTGTACTCACTAGTACTCACTAGTGAGTACTAGTGAGTACTCACTACACACTCTACCACACACTCACTAGTGTGTGTGTGTGTGTGTTTATCTCTCTATGTTTGTGTGTGTGTGTGTGTTTAACTATCTATGTGTGTATGTGCGTGTGTTTGAGTCTCTGTATTTGTGTGTGTGTGTGTGTGCACGTGTGCTTGTGCTTGTGTATCTTTTGTGTATATGTTTTGAGTATGTGTGTGTGTGTGTGTGTAGTGTTTGTCTATGTTTGTATACACTTATATATCTACACTTGTGTGTATGTGTGTGTGTGTGTTTTGTGTATGTGTTTGTGTACACTTATATGTGTGTACACAAACACATACACAAAAAACACATATGTTTTTATTGCATATGTGTTGTTTTATTGCACTTATATATGTGTGTGTATTTGTTGCACTCACTTTCATTGCAGCGTCTTGCGAGTCATTCTCTGCCACCGAAGCCGCCGCCGCCGCCGGAGACACACACCACGAGGCTAATGGTGCCTCTATTGTCAGTCATGCATCGCTGATGGACAAATGGGGCGCCATTATGGAGCAGCGCATGCAACACTTCTTTCGCCGCTGGGGAATATGTGAGTGCCTTATAAGATTATGCTCGTTTTTTAGCGCATCTAATTCGTACGATTATATCTAGGTGTAGGCGTTTTCCCGTAGCGTTATAAGATACGCCGCCTCCATTATCCATAGAATCGGTGCGTTGTGTGTTTGTGTGTGTGTGTGTGTGTGTGTGTGTGTGTGTGTGTGCTGTGTGTGTGCACACGAATATACCCGTTAGTGTAAAGTAACGGTTGTTAAATATAGCAGATGTCATTAATCTTGTCTTCGCTTCCACTTGCTTCCATTTTTATCGCGTAGCTATTTAACAATGTCCAACTATGACCTTGCCAACACCATCACGTTCACACACACACACACACACACACACACACACACACACACACACACACACACACACACACACACCAACAAACACACATAGACACACACACACACACACACAAACAAACACACATAGACACACACACACACACACATGTAAACTCCCTAAGGAAATCAGGCTTCTAAATGCCATTGGAAGTCGTGTTGTATTGCTATCCCCATATATGTATGTGTTAGTGTATATGCATGCTGGTGTATATGTGCGCTAGTGTATCTGTATGTGTGTGTTAGTGTGTATGTATGTTGGTGTATCTGTGCGCTAGTGTATCTGTGTGTGTGTGTGTGTGTGTGTGTATGTTAGTGTATCTGTGTGTGTGTGTGTGTGTTAGTGTGTGTGTGTGTATGTTAGTGTATCTGTGTGTGTGTGTGTGTATATGTGTGTGGCTGTGTGTGTACGCATTTCTCCGTATATATGTTTATATATGTTTATATGTGTTTGTATGTGTGTGTGTCACCCAGTTTGTGCAAGTCATCCGGTGCCAATTCTGGTGGTTGGTTTGGCCGTTGCGACCGGCCTATCGTTCGGTATTGTCTGGCTGCAGATCACCACCAATCCTATTGAGCTGTGGGCGTCGCCGCACAGTCGCGCACGCCTTGAGAAAGACTACTTTGACAGCCAGTTCGGTCCGTTCTATCGCACCCAGATGATCATCATTCGCGCCCGTAATCTGTCCGCGGTACGTTTATGTTCATTATTTCTCCTTTCTCTATCTGTCTCTCTTTTATCTCTATCTTTTTTCTTTCTCTTTCTCTCCATATATACTTTTCTCTCCATAAGCACATAAAACCTGAATGACTGTCAAAGAAATCGGTTTTTAAGAACAAAATGACAAAGCATATCTCCAGACTTCAGAATAAAAGATAATTATTATATCGAGTTGTGATCAACTGCTCAATAATTTAACCTATCGTATTTGTGTTATTTCATATATTTGTGCAGTTTGTTTTCTTTTGTTTTTTTGGTTTTTTGCTTAGTTTAGGCAGCTCACTGAAGATATTCACAGTGCGTGGTGAGTCGCTGCTAAATTTAATGTATATGTCTAAATTACCATGTGATTTTACTGATAGATGTGATTACTGTTTGTAATTGACATTTAATTCGGAAAAACACAAATACAAAAATAGAAAAAACATCTCTTTTTCTTTCTCTTTTACTGTTTCTTGCTTTCTCTGTATGTGTGTATTTGTACATGTGTGTTCTCGGTGTGTATATGTGTGTGTGTGCGTGTGTATGGGTGTGTGTTGATATAGTTTTGTTCATAATTAGTGTCGTTCCATTTGATTACCTTAATACACACACACACACACACATACATACACACACACACACACACACAACGTACTCCTGTGGCGCAAGCTCCCTTATCATATCCAACTCTAATATATGCGCGTGTATGTATGTATGTTGGTGTGTTGTGACGTGCAGTTCAACCACACCAACAGTGATGGCAGTGTACAGTTTGGACCGGCCTTCAACCTGGACCTGCTCAAGGCGGCCATGCGTCTGCAAAATCACATTACAGAGCATGTGAGTGTTTGCGCCTCGTTCTCTCTCTCTCTCTCTCTCTCTCTCTCTTGTTTCCTCAAAAGACATACACACGCACACACACACATGGGTGTTTCATGGTGTACGCTTCCCTGTTAGTGTCTGTCACTGTCTGTCTGCTGAATATATAATATATTTATATATGTGTGTACGTATGTGTACGTATGTTTGTGTGTGTGTGTGTGTAACATGTGTATGCTATATATTATATATAATTTGTATACATGTATGTGTATGAGCGACGTGTGTGAGTGTTTATGTTTGTGTGTGTTACTTACTTGTTGTTGTTTGTTGTTGTTCTGAGGACGTTCCGTTGTATTTCAACGCTCCACGTGTGTGTGTGTGTGTGTGTGTGTGTGTGTGTGTGTATATGTGTGTGTGTGTGTGTGTGACCTGTAACTGTGTGTGTGTGTGTGTGTGTGACCTGTATTTGTGTGTGTGTGTGTGTGTGTGTGTGTGTGTGTGTGTGACCTGTATCTGTGTGTGTATATGTATGTATGTGCATGTGTATGTCGGTGCAGATAACGGCCGACTATGAGAACAGCAGTGTGCGACTGCAGGACATTTGCTACCGCCCGCTGTCGCCCGACAACAACAACTGCTCGGTATTCTCCGTGTCCGAGTACTTCCAGGACAGCGAGCGCAACCTGCTCTTCTCCAAGCCGGATAGCGGCGCCGGCAATGACAGCGGTGTGGTCAACTACCTGGACCACATCAAGTACTGTGTGCTCAACCCCACCGAGCTGCAAGACGCTGACTACAACGATCTGCCGTGTATGTCCCGCTGGGGCGGACCCACCTTTCCGTTCACGGCCGTCGGCGGATTTCTGGCCGACGGACAGACGCTCAACTCCGGAGTGACCTACCTCAACTCGACGGCGCTGCTCATCACCATCCTCGTGAAGAACCATAACAACGCCACTCTCAACGGACCCGCCATGGCCTGGGAGAAGGCGTGAGTTTTTCTGTTTCCCACATGTGTGTGTGTGTGTATTTGCATGCGTGTGTGTGTTTTTTGCCCTTCAGCACCTACAACCTTCACAAAAACAGATTTGGAATGTAATTAAATTAATTTTGTATGTTTAATTGAAGGTGCGTAATGTGTGTATAATATTAGGTGTGTGTGTGTGTGTCAGTTACCTGTACCTGTATGTGATATTGTGAGTTTGTGTATGTGTGTCTGTTTGTTTGTCAGCTACCTGGAGTACATGTCGCAGTTTGAGCACCCGTTGATGGATGTTGCCTATTACGCCGAGCGTTCAGTGGAGGATGAGCTGACTCGCGAGTCAGAATCAGATACGAGCACCGTGCTCATCTCCTACCTCATCATGTTCGCCTACATCAGCATCTCTCTGGGACAGTACCACGGCTCCTCCCGACTTCTGGTACTCTCTCCTTTCTTTCTCACGCTCTCTCTCTGTGTGTGTGTGTGTTAGTGTGGGAACTATTCACTCAAATATAACCAACTTATTTGTTTGTATATCTTAACGGTGTTTTTGTGTGCTTCTTATTTCGCATACAGTGTGTGTGTTTTTTCTGTTGTTATTTCTCTCTCTCTCTTTTCCGTCTGTATCTGTTGATGATCAAGGTGCATCAGGACTACAGCCATGCAACTTATAACCTCCACACATTCTTCTCATTCCACCCTGCTCATTGATTTCAATAATAATCGTCTAAACACACCTGCGTTATATCTGTGAGGTCAGTGTATGTGTGTGTGTGTGTGTGTGTGTGTGTGTGTGTGTGTGTGTGTGTGTGTGTGTGTGTGTGTGTGTGTGTGTGTGTGTGTGTGTGTGTGTGTGTGTGTGTGTGTGTGTGTGTCTCTTTCTCACTGTATGTATCCTTCTCTCTGTGTGCTTGTGTGTCTCTTACATTCTGTACGTGTCTCTCTATCTCTCTCTCTCTCTCTCTCTCTCTCTCTGTGTGTGTGTGTGTGTGTGTGTGTGTGTGTGTGTGTACTTGCGATGACGTGACGCCATTGATATCTGGCAGGTGGACAGCAAGGTGACGCTGGGTCTGGGCGGTGTGATTATCGTGCTGTTGTCTGTGCTCGCCTCGCTCGGCGTATACGGGCTGATCGGCGTGTCCGGCACTCTCATTGTGATCGAGGTCATTCCGTTTCTGGTACTGGCCGTCGGTGTGGACAACATCTTCATTCTGGTGCAGAGTTATCAACGCGAACAAATGCGACCGACTAGCGCCAACGAGCCGCTCGCTAACTATATTGGTCGCATCGTCGGTGATAGTCAGTGTCTTACATTCACACTCACATTTACACATTCACATTTACATTCACATTTACACACACATTCATATTTACACACACATTCACATTAACACTCGCATACACACACACATTCACATTTACACTCACATATTCACATTTACACACACACATTCACATTTACACACACACACACATTCACATTTACACACACATTCACATTTACACAGACACACATTCATATTTACACACACATTCACATTTGCACACACATTCACATTTACACACTCACATTCACATTTACACACACATTCACATTAACACACACATTCACACTTACACACACATTCACATTTACACTCACACATTCACATTTACACACACATTTACACTCACATTCACACACACACACATTCACATTTACACACACATTCACATTTACACACTCACATTCACATTTACACACACGTACAAACACGTACAGACACGTACACATAAATTCCATTAAGCTTGACTAGTGCAGCTTTCTAGTGAACTCTTTGTCATCAAAATAACTGACTTTTTGGTGTAAACAAACACATTACTAATTACTGCTTATGTGTGTGTGTGTGTCAATGTATGTGTATGTGCTTCAATGTGTGTGTGTGTGTGTGTGTGTGTGTGTCTGTTTATTCAGCCGCTCCTTCCATGTTGCTATCATCATTCTCCGAGTCGGCGTGTTTCTTTCTCGGGGCGCTTATCTCGATGCCGGCCGTGCGAGCTTTCGCTCTGTTCGCCGGCCTATCTCTACTGATTGATTTCGCACTGCAGATCACCTGTTTCATCTCGCTGATGACTTTGGACGCGCAGCGACAGCGGGCCAACAGGTTCGATATTATTTGCTGTGTGCGCGCCGCCAGCAAGCCGGAATCTGTCAGCGGCGGCGGCGGCGATGAGGGCACTGGGACCCGCGGCGCTGGACTACTTTACCGTGTGTTTGAGCGGTGCTACACGCCGCTGCTGATGAGGACGCGGGTTCGAGTCGCAGTGTTGGTCGTGTTTTTCGGCTGGCTATGCAGTAGCGCGGCCGTGCTGCCCTACATCGAAGTCGGCCTCGATCAGGAGATATCCATGCCACAGCACTCCTACATGCTCAAGTTGTTTGAGTTTCAGCAGCGCTATTTGAGCGTCGGTCCGCCGGTGTATTTTGTGGTGCGCGACGGGCTGGATTTCAGCGAGCGTCGCGTGCAGAACGCCGTCTGCTCGACGCTAGGCTGTGATCGGCTATCGGTGGGTCAGCAGATTAGCATGGCATCACAGCAAGCGGCACGCACCTACATCGCCAGCGGCGCCACAAACTGGCTCGACGACTTCTACGAGTGGAGCGTGTTCGGCTTCGACCGCAACGGCCACCCGAACGATGCCAATGCGTGCTGCTACGAATTCCACTCCAATCACTCGTTCTGTCCGTCCGTCATGGGCAACAGCATGGCATTCGAGTGCGAACAATGCACACACATGAGCTATACGGGTCGCTACCAACGCCCCGATGCAGCCACTTTCAGTCGCTACCTACCCTTCTTCCTGCAGGACAACCCGAGCGCTTCATGTCCCAAGGGCGGACATGCAGCCTACGCTGACGCGGTACGGGTGCGAAACACAGGAGCGCATTCATCTGCCGTCGGCGCGTCATATTTCATGGCCTACCACACGATTCTGCGCACATCGCGCGACTACTACAGCGCGCTGCACTGGGCGCGCAGTCTTGCGTCCAACATGACAGCCACTCTGCGTCAAGCTGTCTCATCTCCCGACGGCGAGACGGCGGCCACAGCACAGGTGGAGGTGTTTCCCTACAGTGTCTTCTACGTGTTCTACGAACAATATCTCACCATGTGGCCGGATGTTCTGCGCGCGCTGGCTATCTCCATCGTGACCGTGTTCCTGGTGACCTTCTTCCTGCTGGGTCTGGACCTGCACTCGGCCTTCATCATCTTGTTGATGATTGTGGCCATTCTGGTCGATCTGGGCGCGCTCATGTACTGGTGGAACATCTCGCTGAATGCCGTCTCGCTCGTCAACCTGGTCATGGTGCGATGCCAGCTCTCTTGCTCTCTTCCTCTCTCTGTCCTAACTCTGTCTCACGCTTGTATGTGCTTGTGTGGCGCACGCACTTAGTATATGAATTACGCTCTATAATTAGTTTGATAAATATAGCCAATGTGTGTGTGTGTGTGTGTGTGTGTTGGTAGGCGGTGGGAATATCAGTGGAGTTTTGTAGCCACATCACGCGGGCTTTTGTCGTGTCGCTGCGACCCACCAGAGTGGAGCGAGCCGCCGATGCGCTCACCAACCTCGGCTCATCGGTTAGATGCTAACACACACACACAGATATATGCAGACTCAGACACACACACACACACACATACCGTATTTATTCGGCTGTAGCGCACACCCGTGTATAACGCGCTCCCCTAATTTTCGATTACAAATCGGTATAACATTGTTTTCGCCCAATCTCAGCTGAGACCAACGATTGTGAAAGTGGCAAACATTGTTGAACACGCGCGGTCATGATTGAAAACATTTATTGACAGCGTAAAATATCCCTCGTCGTGCTTTCTTGGTTTCATTCACGGTTAAAAATCGATATATTTTTATTGAATATGACCTGACCTCGTTTATAACGCGCACAACCAAACTTTTTGGTTCCTATTTCGGTAGGAAATTTAGCGCGTTATACTCGAATAAATTCGCTACATACTCAATTCCTGTCGCTGTACACCTGTGTGTGTTCTTACTAGTTGTTCTTACTAGTTGCCTTGGCAGTAATGAGTCAGACAGGCTCGTGACTCCCGCCTTCCAGTTGTCATACGTCTTCTTAAACAGTTGTGTCGTTGGCTGTTGTACTATGTCGCTTGGCAACCTATTCCATCTATCTACTGCTCTATTTGGGAAACTATATTTTTGGATGTCCTTTTTAATCCTGCGTTTTTGTAGGCCAAAACTATTATTCCTATTAGATTTTGAGAATTGAAACTACTTCCGATTTTCCATTTTATCCTTCCCTGTAAGACATATATAAAATGTGTGTGTGTGTGTGTGTGTGTGTTTGGCCAGGTTCTGAGTGGCATTACGCTCACCAAATTCGGCGGCATTATTGTGCTCGGCTTCGCTCACTCACAGATATTTCGCATCTTCTATTTCCGGTGAGTGTGCGTGCGTGTGTTTTTCTTGTATATTTACCTGTGTGTATGTATATATATATTGTCTTGTGTCTCTTTATGTTAGACTCCGTGGTGTAGTGGTAGCACACCCGCCTCGCTAGCAGGAGGACCGTGGTTCGAAACCCGACGGAGCAGAATTCTCTTGGGCGAATTCTATAATCCCACAACCCCTGTCCACCCAGCAGTAAATGATGGTACCAGATATCAGTCATGTGTTGTGTCATGCATTCTGGAGAGGTGGCCCTCTCTAATACGTCTTCCGTCCTTGTGGTGTCATAGCGTGGAGAGGGTCGGTTCTGCGGTGGCAGCGAGCTGCACGGGACACACTTGTGTGTGTTCATAAGCTTCGGCTTCTTCCCGTGTAGCAGCTGTCACTTAGGCCTATAAACTTTTGTTCTGTGTTCATGTATATGCATATGTATGTGTGTATCTGTGTGTGTGTTGCAGAATGTATCTGGGAGTTGTATTGTTTGGCGCTGCTCACGGACTCATTCTGCTACCAG